>OZ025252.1:20670889-20851885 GCA_964019135.1 Arenicola marina | reverse complement strand
GAGGGAGGGGGGGGGGCATGAGGAATCAACTTAATGCTTGAAGGCAGCAATTAAAGCTGCGTAAAGTAGTTTTTTTCAGTTTAAAGTTTTTGATGTATTTCGATTTTTATATCATGAATACAAAAGGTGTGCGATAAATGGAAGGGCGTGATTGTAAACATGTATGGTTATATATGTCGTCCGGGAAAGTCAATCAAATTTTATCACGGACGTGTTTTCTTGTTTAACTTTTTTGCCCATCAGCAGAAAAATTGATGCGAAAACGCATAATTTCTGAACACGAATACGACCAGCTAATGCATCCACAGATTTGTAGAAGAAAAAACAGGAAATAACTGTTTTGTGAGCAGCTTTGATGGACGTAAGATATGAAGATTTGAACAGTTCTCGAGGAACTTCCACGCGTGTTGAGACGGCGTCTTGTCGGGGGAGTGGGGGGGGGGGGGTTGAGGACGGTGGCACTATTGTCCCGTGGTCGCCCTTAATATATTATGTAACTCTTAACTTGCGCTGAGTTTCTCGCACAGAAAATGGCCAACCACGCGTCGCGTCGTCCACGTGTCTTTACATCCGTTAAACCGATCAAGACTACCGTGACGACGAGTACCAAGTGTAACAGAAGAAGACTGGAAACTTCTACCCCTTTTGTTGCCCAAGAGGAATTCTTTCATTCAAAAGACATGCGACAATAAAAACTATTTGTTTAATATAGCCGGCGTCTGTTTGATACTTGATAAACTGGATGAAAGCCAAGTTATGGCTGTGACTGAAGCGGTTGAAAGTGAGGGGTTAAAATCTGGTGGGTTGCAATCTGGTGATGGGGATGAAATCGAAATCTCGCAATGGAGTTAAAGTCTCGCAATGTAGTTGAAATCCCGCGATGGAGTTGAGGTCTCGCGATCGAGTTGGTCTACAAATGGAGTTAAAATCTCGGGATGGACCTGATGTCTCGCGATAAGGATGAAATCTCGCGATGGAGTTGAAATCTCGCGATGGCGTTGAAATCTCCCGCTGCGGGTTAAGTCTCGCGATGGAGTCAATAGAATGACGTAAGTACGGCGGCCAGAGAGGCAGCTTACCCATCCGTTTGAACGGATGTGATGTATGAACCTGCCCCCCCCCCCCCCCTCCCCTTTCTCCTCCCCTCTGTGGAGCACTTAAGGGCCGCCTTTGAGACTGGAGCAAGGTCCCCTGTCGACCATGAAGCCGGGGTCTCCAGGCTGGGAGTCGCTTTTTCAGCAGGCTGTACCTCCCCGTAGTACCGCCAAGAATGGGCCGTTGTACAGTGTTGTCTCACCAGATCATTTGCTTCTGAGACCTCTCCAAGGATGGCCCGTACAGATTATAGGCTTAAGCTCAGATCTGTATTATCTGCAAATTATGTGATCGATTGATCTGTCCTGCTGTCCTAATAACTTTCGGCTTTTCAGGGTTTTTTTGCTGGCCGTCTTTTGGTAGGCCAATGCTCTCGTATTGTTATGCCTTAGCAAGGGCGGATCCAAGGCGGGGGGGGGGGGGGCGTCCGGTCCAGGTAGTCCGGACCCCTCTTTTTTTTAGGAAGAATGCGTTTTTTTTAATGCCAAAAAAATATAGGCCATCTGAGGGCGTAGTCCCCGCTTCAAGCTCCTGAATTATACGTGAGCTATCCTCGCGGAGACAATAGTTCGCACTTTACATGGAACCCACGACCATTTCCTGCTACCCTTATAGTTTTACACAAGTCTGTTTTTGCTGAGTTTTAGCTCGATAGCTGACCGTTTACAAGTTGCCCAATACTTCTTATTGGCCAAATCGTCGGTGCTTGGGTAAAAGATTCAGTTAGTTGTGGTTAGGTTTGGAGTTGAGGTTGAGATTGGGGTTAGGGTTGAGGTTGAGGTTGGGTTAGGGTTGGGGTTAAGCCTAGGGCTCGAGTTGGGTTAAGATTGTCGGGAATGGTTAAGGTTGGGGTTAAGATTGTCGTGAATGTTTAAGGTTGGGGTTAAGATTGTCGTGAATGTTTAAGGTTGGGGTTAACTTTAGGCTTTCGGTTTGGGGTTAAGATTGTCGGGAATGGTTAAGGCTGGGGATATTATGGTTAACGGGTAAAGAAGGTATCGTTGTTTTGAGGTGGAGGTGGGGATGGGGTGGGGCCTTGGGGGGAGGGGGTGGGGTGAAGAGGTCTGAGACGGGTGCCGAGGTCGAAGAGGGGTGGAGGTCTGAACCCGGATGGAGGGGTCAGGTGGAGGGTGGAGGGTGTAAGTAGGAGCATGGGACGGGTGGGAGGGGCGACGAGGGCGTAGAAGTGGGGGGTGGTGGTGGCGGTCTGAGTGGCGCACAGGGACTTGTCTTGTGTCATATATCTGCATCACGGAAGACAAACTGTTGGAGGTAGCTCCCTGCGTCTTAAAGGGAATGTAGCGTCTCGCTATAACTCTTCCCGCCGTCAGCAAGACGCCAACGCGGTACCGGCACCCACCGCCAGGTAGCGCCCCTCGCCGACCGTAATTTTACGACATCCTGTTTGCGGACACAAGAGACGGGGTCAGAAAACGCCTTGCTCGGTTTAAAATGTACTGGTTTGCTTTTGCATTACATTATGTGTGAAGAGAGAATTTCATCCTTCTAAGGGCGTCTTTGTCGTGTCCGAGTCATTGTTTGTGATTTGTAGGGAGGCTGGATGGAGGGGAGGGTGGAGACGGGGGAGGGGGGGACGTGGGGGAAGCGCCAAGCCCCACTCTTAACCGCCAACACGTCAAGAGTTGAGGTCATAATTGCAACAAATACCTCTATATTTTGGAAATACAGATGCAATTATTGCCTTATTCTTTCTAGCTATTTCCTTTATTCCACATTGCGTATACCAGGTTGGTATGTTTTTGTTCCTCCGTGGTTGATCCATGATACATGAAGGTCGAATGATGACGGGTACTTGGAATGTGTTTCAAATGACAAAATTTAATCAGGAAGCCTGATTGGATCACCAGTCAGATGTCATGATCTGACTGGACACCAGTCAGATGTCATGATCTGACTGGACACCAGTCAGATGTCATGACCTCACTGGGCACCAGCCAGATGTCATGACCTCACTGGGCACCAGCCAGATGTCATGACCTCACTGGACACTGGCCAGATGTCATGACCTCACTGGGCACCAGTCATATGTCATGACCTCACTGGGAACAGCCAGATGTCATGACCTCACTGGACACTGACCAGGTGTCATGACCTCGCTAGGCACCAGCCAGGTGTCATGACCTCACTGGACACCGGCCAGATGTCATGACCTTACTGGACACCGGCCATATGTCATGGCCTCACTGGACACCAGCCAGATGTCATGACCTCACTGGAAACCAGCCAGATGTCATGACCTCACTGGACACGGCCATATGTCATGGCCTCACTGGACACCAGCCAGATGTCATGACCTCACTGGAAAGCACTGAACGTCAGCCAGATGTCATGACCTCACTGGAAAGCACTGAACACCAGCCAGATGTCATGACCTCACTGGACACCGGCCAGATGTCATGACCTCACTGGCCACCAGCCAGATGTCATGATCTCACTGGACACCAGCTAGATGCCATGACCTAACTGGACACCGGCCAGATGTCATGGTCATTATACACCACCCAGATGTCATGGTCACTGGACACCAGCCAGATGTCATGACCTCACCGGACACCAGCTAGATGCCATGACCTCACTGGACACCGGCCAAATGTCATGGTCACGGGACACCAGCCAGATGTCATGGTCACTGGACACCAGCCAGATGTCATGGTCACCGACACCAGCCAGATGTCAGGGTCACAGGACACCAGCCATATGCCATGGTCACTGGACACCAGCCAGATGTCATGACCTCACTGGACACCAGCCAGATGTCATGGTCACTGGACACCAGCCAGATGTCATGACCTCACTGGACACCAGCTAGATGCCATGACCTCACTGGACACCGGCCAGATGTCATGACCTCACTGGGCACCAGCCAGATGTCATGACCTCACTGGACACTGGCCAGATGTCATGACCTCACTGGGAACCAGTCACATGTCATGACCTCACTGGGAACCAGCCAGATGTCATGACCTCACTGGACACTGGCCAGGTGTCATGACCTCACTGGGCACCAGCCAGGTGTCATGACCTCATTGGACACCGGCCAGATGTCATGACCTTACTGGACACCGGCCATATGTCATGGCCTCACTGGACACCAGCCAGATGTCATGACGTCACTGGAAACCAGCCAGATGTCATGACCTCACTGGACACCGGCCAAATGTCATGGCCTCACTGGACACCAGCCAGATGTCATGACCTCACTGGAAAGCACTGAACGTCAGCCAGATGTCATGACCTCACTGGAAAGCACTGACACCCAGCCAGATGTCATGACCTCACTGGACGCCAGCCAGATGTCATGATCTCACTGGACACCAGCTAGATGCCATGACCTAACTGGACACCGGCCAGATGTCATGGTCATTATACACCAGCCAGATGTCATGGTCACTGGACACCAGCCAGATGTCATGACCTCACTGGAAACCAGCCAGATGTCATGACCTCACTGGACACCGGCCATATGTCATGGCCTCACTGGACACCAGCCAGATGTCATGACCTCACTGGAAAGCACTGAACGTCAGCCAGATGTCATGACCTCACTGGAAAGCACTGAACACCAGCCAGATGTCATGACCTCACTGGACACCGGCCAGATGTCATGACCTCACTGGCCACCAGCCAGATGTCATGATCTCACTGGACACCAGCTAGATGCCATGACCTAACTGGACACCGGCCAGATGTCATGGTCATTATACACCACCCAGATGTCATGGTCACTGGACACCAGCCAGATGTCATGACCTCACCGGACACCAGCTAGATGCCATGACCTCACTGGACACCGGCCAAATGTCATGGTCACGGGACACCAGCCAGATGTCATGGTCACTGGACACCAGCCAGATGTCATGGTCACCGGACACCAGCCAGATGTCAGGGTCACAGGACACCAGCCATATGCCATGGTCACTGGACACCAGCCAGATGTCATGACCTCACTGGACACCAGCCAGATGTCATGGTCACTGGACACCAGCCAGATGTCATGACCTCACTGGACACCAGCTAGATGCCATGACCTCACTGGACACCGGCCAGATGTCATGACCTCACTGGGCACCAGCCAGATGTCATGACCTCACTGGACACTGGCCAGATGTCATGACCTCACTGGGAACCAGTCACATGTCATGACCTCACTGGGAACCAGCCAGATGTCATGACCTCACTGGACACTGGCCAGGTGTCATGACCTCACTGGGCACCAGCCAGGTGTCATGACCTCATTGGACACCGGCCAGATGTCATGACCTTACTGGACACCGGCCATATGTCATGGCCTCACTGGACACCAGCCAGATGTCATGACGTCACTGGAAACCAGCCAGATGTCATGACCTCACTGGACACCGGCCATATGTCATGGCCTCACTGGACACCAGCCAGATGTCATGACCTCACTGGAAAGCACTGAACGTCAGCCAGATGTCATGACCTCACTGGAAAGCACTGAACACCAGCCAGATGTCATGACCTCACTGGACGCCAGCCAGATGTCATGATCTCACTGGACACCAGCTAGATGCCATGACCTAACTGGACACCGGCCAGATGTCATGGTCATTATACACCAGCCAGATGTCATGGTCACTGGACACCAGCCAGATGTCATGACCTCACTGGACACCAGCTAGATGCCATGACCTCACTGGACACCGGCCAAATGTCATGGTCACCGGACACCAGCCAGATGTCATGGTCACTGAACACCAGCCAGATGTCATGGTCACCGGACACCAGCCAGATGTCAGGGTCACAGGACACCAGCCATATGCCATGGTCACTGGACACCAGCCAGATGTCATGACCTCACTGGACACCAGCCAGATGTCATGGTCACTGGACACCAGCCAGATGTCATGACCTAACTGGACACCGGCCAAATGTCATGGTCACTAGACACCGGCCAGATGTCATGATCATTGGACACCAGCTAGATGCCATGACCTCACTGGACACCAGCTAGATGCCATGACCTCACTGGACACCGGCCAGATGTCATGATCACTGGACACCGGCCATATATCATGGTCGCCAACCCGAGGTCTGTGACTGTCACCCATAAGTCATGGGCCCCCCGTACGAGGCGGATATGTCCGGTTTGCACTGAGCCACTTGAGGTGAGAGCCGGGGAGTGGACGTCTCTTGAGCCGTTCGTGTTACTTGATTAATCTGAGCCCTCCCTGCTCGGAGGCCGTCCAGGACCCACGGAGAGACGAAACGGCAGTAATCGAACGCTTCCATTGAGCGCCAGACCATAATCAACCGACGCAGAGGTAACTTCAGTTCACTTCCGCTATTCCAACTCCACCCAACCCCACCCCACCCCACCACCACCGCTCCATATTCATGCCAGCACCGATCCGAGGTGGGGGCGAAACCGGGGGATGGGGAAGGGGGGGGGGAGTTAGTGGGGGGGGAGGGGTGTTAACATGCTAATCGGTGGAAAAGTACAGAAGGGCCACCACGGTGGAAGGGCAGTGTGGGGGGGAGGGGTGTTCGAGCAGAGGTGGGCCTGCCGCGGGAATACGAGTGGGAAGGGAGGGAATGGGCAAGGAGTGGGATTGGGTTGGGAAGGGGGGGGGGGTTTGCTCTGGGACTCGCCCTCCACGGCGGCCGGCCGGGCGGGTGGCCGTGCCGATAGAAGGCGGGGTCGGCCCCCTAGGAGCGGCCCACAATGCAGTTCGCGTGTTCCAGCCAGCTGAGTAATTGAGCGACGGGGTGGGCCCGGACTCCGGTCACGGCTGAACGACGCGGCGGCCACTCAGCCGTGCCACCAATGGGGCTTTTATCTCGCGGGTTGCTATGGAGACGCGCCGTGGAGGCAGGCGGCCATGTTAGGGGAAAACAAATGTTTTTCCTGTTGGCTGGTAGTGGGAGGAGGGGAAGTGGGAGGAGGAAGGAAGAAAAGTGGGGAGGAAGGGGTGGGGGGGGGGTAACCGGCGTCCCTTTGACTGGTCCAGATCACGTGGTTTATGTCCCAATACAGGTCCACGACCAAATATGACGAGTAATCAAATGCTGGACGCGTACGTAACACAGGCGGAGCGAGGTGGGCCTCTCGACATACAGCCCCTCGTACACCTCAGTGTGGCACTCTGTCTCTGTCACGGGGGACGTCTGACTCCCGGGTTCCATAATCCCTGTCATGAATACAGTCATCCCTTTTGTCAACTCCAGCTGCCTTCAGCTGCTCTTCAAAATGGGCATGTTCAATTTTTATTTCAATTAAGTTTCATATTTTGATACACAAATACATGTACTGCGATTTACTATAAATACTGCAATTTTATCTAATTAATTACTGAAATTTAATCGTCTGATTTTGGCGTAGTTTGTTGTCCCATATTTACATCAATCATCGAGCGTCTGTTTTTGATATAGGGGGATAAACTGGTTTGGCCTTTTTCGTGATGCCGTAAACAGGGAGAGACCTGGAGGGACGATACGCTGTGGTGTGTTTTACCGGGTGGCACGGTACTGGGAGAGCTGCGCAGATACTAATTAATTGTCCTAGGTCCGAGGCAGTGAGTCTTCCAGACACGCCGTCATGAAAGACGTTTTCCCAGCCTCCACGTCTGGCGCCGGCGCTTGCGCTTGCGCAACACGGGGCGAGGGGCTCTCGTCGTGTAGATGGGCGTGTGCCGCCCTCTGGTGACGACTTAGTTAATTGGAAGATTGTCCGCTGTTGGCGGCCCACAGTTGTAGGATCAAATGAGGCCCTAATGCTCGATAAATCTCAATTACGTCCGTTCCGCTGCACCTCAGAGAGAGTCATCGTTCTCACTCCGAACTCTTCACCGTCCGCACCTTTGGCTGACTACTACCCCCCCCCCCCCGCGCTCTCCCCCCTCTCTCCCTCTCGCTGCCTCTCTGTCCCAACCAACCAGCCCTCTGATGCGCGATTAACTCCTGCTTTCAAGCCCCCCACCCCCGCAACCCCTCCATCAGTTTAGCACTAACGCTGTCTTCGACCGTTGTCGGGCGGCTAGTTCCCAGCGTCGGAGCTAGGGGGCGCGCTAATTGCATAATTCAGTTCCCTGTAATGGAGGATGTGGGGCGGGCGTCACCATTGACCCCCTCCCCTCCCCCCCCCCCTCCTCCCCTCCCCGCTCACTTCCTATACCTACGAGCCACCCTTACCCGCCCTTGCCTGACCACTATCCAAAAATCCCATATCGCCTCGCCAGCCGCTCACCACCCGCGCCACCTGCAACACACAACACCCACACCAACCCCCTCACCCCACCTCCACAGCCTCCCCCCCCCCCCTTCCCTTCTCCGTAGTCACTCCTGCCGCTCCGTCAACCTTCCCACATGACATCACCTGGCTACGCGTCCAGCACAGGGCGTGGGGGACGCCCGGGGGTGAGGGACGCCCGGGGGTGAGGCACGCCTAGGAGGGGAGGGCGGGGGGGGGGGGGTAAAGGCCCCTCCGCGGGTGGCGGTATCCATGACAACTAACCCTACCTACATGAAGCATCTCTTGCCGTCGACAGAACAAGAGACACGTCGTTGAGCCTATTCATGGCATTAAACTTTTGATTGCCGGTTACCGGCGTCGTCTTTGTCACTGTTCAGTGTTTCGATTGTCTCCAAAATCTAAAAATCCACCTTTATCCACCTTGTCTACGAGTGCGTTAATATTGCATTGTCTGTCTCTTTAATCAGTACTTTGAACTGAACTGACCCGGTTTATTGTGACACCTCAGCCACTGTGGCTCGGTTTATTGTGACACCCCATCCACTGTCAGCCGGTTTATTGTGACACCCCAGCACCTGTTGCCCGGTTTATTGTGATACCACAGCCACTGTGGCTCGGTTTATTGTGACACCCCATCCACTGTCAGCCGGTTTATTGTGACACCCCAGCACCTGTTGCCCGGTTTATTGTGATACCACAGCCACTGTGGCCCACTTTATTGTGACACCTCAGCCACTGTAGCCCGGTTTATTGTGACACCTCAGTCACTGTGGCTCGGTTTATTGTGACACCTCAGTTACTGTGGCGCGGTTTATTGTGACACCTCAGTTACTGTGGCGCGGTTTATTGTGACACCTCAGTCACTGTGGCCTGGTTTGTTGTGACACCTCAGTCACTATGGCCCGGTTATTGTGACACCTTAGTCAATGTGGCCCGGTTTATTGTGTCACTTAGTTAATGTGGCCCTGTTAATTGTGACACCTCAGTCACTGTGGCCCGGTTTATTGTGACACCTCAGCCACTGTGACCCGGTTTATTGTGACACCCCAGCCACTGTTGCCCGGTTTATTGTGACACCCCAGCCACTGTGGCCCAGTTTATTGTGACACCCCAGCCACTGTCGGCCGTTTTATCGTTGCCACCGCATTCACTACGATGCGAAAAAAGTCATAATTCACGCCATGTATATAAGAGTTTGAGAGCGTGGGGGTGCGTGGGTAGATGATGTGCGGGGGGAGGGAGGTATATGAACGGTCCGGCATGTGTACCCAAACCGGTGATGGCTACTGCTACTGCCCACTGTCTATCTATTGACACCCCCCTCCCCCACCCTCCGCCCCTCCATCTCCCCATGCCCCCCCCCCCCCACCCCCCTCTCTCCGCCGCACCATCTATTGCCGTATTTGCTTTCTCTGGTCGTTGCGCCTGTGGCGGTAACTGAGACATGCCTAGCTCATCTCGGTTACCATGGGAACCTTCCCGTTTGCCGACCAGATGTGATGACGGCCGTTTTCACGTCTGATTCCTCTGTGCCTTTCCGACTTTGGGTGAAGCCATTAAGACGAGGAGATGTCTGATCGACTGAGTGGATGGGCGACGCCACTGACGGAGCGCGCTCTCCCAAGAGTCCCATCGCTTCGTGCCTCACCTATATATATATATATATATGGGGCATAAAGGGATGGGTGTCGAGGCCACGATCAACTATGAGACGGAAATTTAAATTGGTGTTTTAAGCCTTAAAACCACTTGAAGGCTAAACCGGTCCATCGAGGGACAACGAAAACGGAGTAGGATGTTGTGGCGGTTATATTCCAAGCTAGGTAACTATGTCGTGGGCACGGCGCCCTTTGTTTCGTGGGTAGGAAGGGTCTGGGGCCGTGTGGTCGCGTTCAACTACGTCATGTTGGGAACTCGTTCCATTGGGTACGAAATGTCTCTGGTAGGGGCATCTAATCCATCACCACTTCTGACACCACTCCGACACCAGCACTTCTATTACAGCCACTTCTAGCCCCGCCACTTCTGACACCACCCCTTGTGGCACCATCACTTCTGACACCACCCCTTCTGACACCGCCACTTATGACGTCACCACTTATGACGTCACCACTTATGACGCCACCATTTATGACGCCACCACTTCTGCCGCCACCACTTATGACACCAGCACCACTTCTGCCACCACCACCACTGCCCCAGGTGTCGCTCGCCGCCGCCTGAATACGCCACAATGGTCTGAGGAGCTGAGCTTTGGTGTGGCTTACGTGTGCTTTGTGTCCCCCGCCGCCAAATACCAGGGCACCAGCCTACCCTAGTGTTTACCGTGTACACAACTTGTTCGACCCGACTGCTCGATAATTCGATGGTTGCCGGGCACTGCGGCGTCTCTTTCTTCTCAGCTTTCAATCCCAGTCAATCAGTTCTCAGCGATGTTAAACTCTCTTATCAGGTGTTCTTATCACTTCAAATAATTATCTGTTATTACATAATTGCATCACTACAAATGATTATTGGTTATCACGTGTTTTTAGCATTGCGAATAATTATTTGTTTAAAGAAGTTTACGTTTCTTGAAATATTATATCACCTGTTTTGGCCATTACTTATCCGTTATGACGTCATCTTACCATTGGAAATAAGTATCGATTACCAGGCATTGTTGTCATGACTACAGGTGCAAACACCCATTGTATGCCGCGTCAGTGGTTCTCTACGTTATCACGTGGTCGTCAGTGTCCGTACTACAGCCGTTATCACGTGTTTCTTCAATACTACAGTCGTTATCACGTGTTTTTGTCAGTACTACAGTCGTTATCACGTGTTCGTCAGTGTCCGTACTACAGCCGTTATCACGTGTTTCTTCAATACTACAGTCGTTATCACGTGTTTTCGTCAGTACTACAGCCGTTATCACGTGTTTCTTCAATACTACAGTCGTTATCACGTGTTTTCGTCAGTACTACAGCCGTTATCACGTGTTTTCGTCCGTACTACAGCCGTTATTACGTGTTTTCGTCAGTACTACAGCCGTTATCACGTGTTTCTTTAATACTACAGTCGTTATCACGTGTTTTCGTCAGTACTACAGCCGTTATCACGTGTTTTCGTCCGTACTACAGCCGTTATTACGTGTTTTCGTCAGTACTACAGCCGTTATCACGTGTTTTCGTCCGTACTACAGCCGTTATCACGTGTTTTTGTCCGTACTACAGCCGTTATCACGTGTTTTCGTCAGTACTACAGCCGTTATCACGTGTTTCGTCAGTACTACAGTCGTTATCACGTGTTTTTGTCAGTACTACAGTCGTTATCACGTGTTTTCGTCCGTACTACAGCCGTTATCACGTGTTTTCGTCAGTACTACAGCCGTTATCACGTGTTTTCGTCAGTACTACAGCCGTTATCACGTGTTTTTGTCCGTACTACATCCGTTATCACGTGTTTTTGTACGTACTACAGCCGTTATCACGTGTTTTCGTCAGTACTACAGCCGTTATCACGTGTTTTTGTCCGTACTACAGCCGTTATCACGTGTTTTGGTCAGTACTACAGTCGTTATCACGTGTTTTCGTCAGTACTACAGTCGTTATCACGTGTTTTCGTCAGTACTACAGTCGTTATCACGTATTTTTGTCCGTACTACAGCCGTTATCACGTGATTTGTCCGTACTACAGCCGTTATCACGTGTTTCCGTCAGTACTATAGCCGTTATCACGTGTTTTTGTCAGTACTACATCCGTTATCATGTGTTTTTGTCAGTACTACAGCCGTTATCACGTGTTTTTGTCAGTACTACAGCCGTTATCACATGTTTTCGTCAGTACTACAGCCGTTATCACGTGTTTCCGTCAGTACTGCAGCCGTTATCACGTATTTCCGTCAGTACTACAGCCGTTATCACGTGTTTCCATCAGTACTACAGCCGTTATCACGTGTTTCCGTCAGTACTACAGCCGTTATGACGTGTTTTCATCAGTACTACATCCGTTATCACGTGAATTCGTCCGTACTACAGCCGTTATCACGTGTTTTTGTCCGTACTACAGCCGTTATCACGTGTTTTTGTCAGTACTACATCCGTTATCACGTGTTTTTGTCAGTACTACAGCCGTTATCACGTGTTTTTGTCAGTACTACAGCCGGCAGGGCGCGTACCGTATGGCTGTCGACCGCGGGCGCACGCCATACGGTAGCCAGTATAAGAATTTGAACTTGGCAGCTTGGTCAAGGACGCGGACAATTTTAGACCGGAAGTGGGGTGTAGTGCGCCTCGAGCGAGAGCAGTCTCGCATGATAATATAGCATTCTGGAGAACGGTTCTTCTCAAATAAACCCCTCAGTATCGATGCGCAATAACTATCCTTTATTTATCAATACACTATTTAGATTGTGCTGCTATTTCCAAATTAGGGACAATTATTAAATGGATATGCTCGCAACAAATTGAATTAGTTGGCTGTGACCAATGTCGTCCCATAGCGAGTTGAGAGTGACCAAAATTGTACGCGGCGGTCGACCGTGATGCAGTACTAAAACCCTGTTCGTCATCCATTGTAGTTGTGACTTGCTTCAGAGAAGTTCACTTATTGCTCATGATTGGCATTGACTGCGATTGTCGATTCCGTAACATAGAAGGAAGTTTGTTCCCATGGTTGCCGGTTGGGGCGGCAGCAGCTAGGGTCAGCGGAGAACGGGGCACGACAGGACACGGGCGGGGTAGTGTTTGTGTGTGACAATGGCGGAGTCGTTTGTCTGTCTGCCACACGGGGGCGCTGTCTGTATACAGTACGAGCAGGGTTTTAGGGGGGTACGCTTGGGTGGGTGGGTAAGGGGGGGGGGGGCCTGGGTGGAGACCGGGGAGGGGGGGATGGGGTCATTCTGCGTCCGGAGAGAGGGATAATGCCTCAATCCAGACCAGCCTTTTATTTTATTGCCCCACGTGAGGTAGCTTCCGTTTACTGCAGATGCTCACGACTAGTGCAGTGACGGGTCCTATCGGAAGCCGTTTACAAGCCAGGGATATGTATGTATATATAGGGAGAGGTGGGGGTGGGGGGGTGGCGGTTAGCGGAGGGGGCTGGCAAGGAGGGGGTGGTGGTGGTGGTGGGGGTGGCCGGGCGCTTAGCCATTAGATGATTAAGTACGTGTCACCAGGGAAGCACGGCTGTCGGTGTAAAGACCATACACGCCCGGCACATGTCACGTCATGGCAAACAAGGCTGGGCAGTCAATGACGTGCTTTGTCAAGGGGAGGCATCGGTCAGGGATGGGTCAGGTTATGTGGGGATGGGTCAGGTTATGTGGGGATGGGTCAGGTTATGTGGGGATGGGTCAGGTTATGCGGGGGCGGGAGGGTCATGTGATGGAGGGATGGGTGAGGTTATGGAGGGATGGGTCAGGTTATGGAGGGATGGGTCAGATTATGGAGAGATGGGTCAGGTTATGGAGGGATGGGTCAGGTTATGGAGGAATGGGTCAGGTTATGGAGGGATGGGTCAGGTTATGGAGGGATGGGTCAGGTTATAGAGGGATGGGTCAGGTTATGGAGGGATGGGTCAGGTTATGGAGGGATGGGTCAGGTTATGGTGGGATGGGTCAGGTTATGGAGGGATGGGTCAGGTTATGGTGGAATGGGTCAGGTTATGGAGGGATGGGTCAGGTTATGGAGAGATGGGTCAGATTATGGAGAGATGGGTCAGGTTATGGAGGGATGGGTCAGGTTATGGTGGGATGGGTCAGGTTATGGAGGGATGGGTCAGGTTATAGAGGGATGGGTCAGGTTATGGAGGGATGGGTCAGGTTATGGAGAGATGGGTCAGATTATGGAGAGATGGGTCAGGTTATGGAGGGATGGGTCAGGTTTTGGTGGGATGGGTCAAGTTATGGAGGGATGGGTCAGGTTATAGAGGGACGGGTCAGGTTATGGAGGGATGGGTCAGGTTATAGAGGGATGGGTCAGGTTATGGAGGGACGGGTCAGGTTATGGAGGGATGGGTCAGGTTATGGAGGGATGGGTCAGGTTATGGAGGGATGGGTCAGGTTATAGAGGGATGGGTCAGGTTATGGAGGGTGGGTCAAGCTATGGAGGGATGGGTCAGGTTATGGAGGGATGGGTCAGGTTATGGAGGGATGGGTCAGGTTATGGAGGGATGGGTCAGGCTATGGAGGGATGGGTCAGGTTATGGAGGAATGGGTCAGGTTATGGAGGGATGGGTCAGGTTATGGAGGCGTGGGTCAGGTTATGGAGGGATGGGTTACGTTTTGGGCGAATGGGATCAGGTTATGAGGGTATATTGTGATGGATCAGGTTATGTGGGTATATTGTGATGGATCAGGTTATAGCGCTATATTGTGATGGATCAGGTTATGGCGGTATATTATGATGCATCAGGTTATGGCGGTATATTGCCATGGATCAGGTTATGGCGCTATATTGTGATGGATCAGGTTATGGGGGTATATTATGATGGATCAGGTTATGGCGGTATATTGTGATGGATCAGGTTATGGCGCTATATTATGATGGATCAGGTTAGGGCGGTATATTGTGATGGATCAGGTTATGGCGGTATATTGTGATGGATCAGGTTATGGCGCTATATTGTGATGGATCAGGTTATGGGGGTATATTGTGATGGATCAGGTTATGGCGGTATATTGTGATGGATCAGGTTAGAGCGGTATATTGTGATGGATCAGGTTATGGGGGTATATTGCGATGGATCAGGTTATGGGGGTATATTGTGATGGATCAGGTTATGGGGGTGTATTGTGATGGATCAGGTTATGGGGGTATATTGCGATGGATCAGGTTATGGCGGTATATTGTGATAGATCAGGTTATGGGGGTATATTGTGATGGATCAGGTTATGGGGGTATATTGTGATGGATCAGGTTATGGGGGTGTATTGTGATGGATCAGGTTATGGCGCTATATTGTGATGGATCAGGTTATGGCGCTATATTGTGATGGATCAGGTTATGGGGGTATATTGTGATGGATCAGGTTAGGGCGGTATATTGTGATGGATCAGGTTATGGCGGTATATTGTGATGGATCAGGTTATGGGGGTGTATTGTGATGGATCAGGTTATGGCGCTATATTGTAATGGATCAGGTTATGGCGGTATATTGTGATGGATCAGGTTATGGGGGTGTATTGTGATGGATCAGGTTATGGGGGTATATTGTGATGGATCAGGTTATGGCGGTATATTGTGATGGATCAGGTTATGGGGGTGTATTGTGATGGATCAGGTTATGGGGGTATATTGTGATGGATCAGGTTATGGGGGTATATTGTGATGGATCAGGTTATGGCGCTATATTGTGATGGATCAGGTTATGGCGGTATATTATGATGGATCAGGTTATGGGGGTATACTATGATGGATCAGGTTAGGGCAGTATATTGTGATGGATCAGGTTATGGGGGTATAGTATGATGGATCAGGTTAGGGCGGTATATTGTGATGGATCAGGTTATGGGGGTATATTGTGATGGATCAGGTTATGGCGGTATATTGCCATGGATCAGGTTATGGCGGTATATTGTGATGGATCAGGTTATGGGGGTATATTGTGATGGATCAGGTTATGGGGGTATATTGTGATGGATCAGGTTATGGGGGTATATTGTGATGGATCAGGTTATGGCGCTATATTGTGATGGATCAGGTTATGGCGGTATATTGTGATGGATCAGGTTATGGGGGTATATTGTGATGGATCAGGTTATGGGGGTATATTGTGATGGATCAGGTTATGGGGGTATATTGTGATGGATCAGGTTATGGCGCTATATTGTGATGGATCAGGTTATGGCGCTATATTGTGATGGATCAGGTTATGGGGGTATATTATGATGGATCAGGTTATGGGGGTATATTATGATGGATCAGGTTATGGCGGTATATTGTGATGGATCAGGTTATGGGGGTATATTATGATGGATCAGGTTAGGGCGGTATATTGTGATGGATCAGGTTATGGCGGTATATTGCGATGGATCAGGTTATGGCGGTATATTATGATGGATCAGGTTATGGGGGTATACTATGATGGATCAGGTTATGGCGGTATATTGTGATGGATCAGGTTATGGGGGTATATTGCGATGGATCAGGTTATGGCGGTATATTATGTTGGATCAGGTTATGGGGGTATATTATGATGGATCAGGTTATGGCGCTATATTGTGATGGATCAGGTTATGGGGGTATATTGTGATGGATCAGGTTATGGCGGTATATTGTGATGGATCAGGTTATGGGGGTATATTGTGATGGATCAGGTTATGGCGGTATATTATGATGGATCAGGTTATGGCGGTATATTGCCATGGATCAGGTTATGGCGGTATATTGTGATGGATCAGGTTATGGCGCTATATTGTGATGGATCAGGTTATGGCGGTATATTATGATGGATCAGGTTATGGCGCTATATTATGATGGATCAGGTTATGGGGGTATATTATGATGGATCAGGTTATGGCGGTATATTGCGATGGATCAGGTTATGGCGGTATATTGTGATGGATCAGGTTATGGGGGTATATTGCGATGGATCAGGTTATGGCGGTATATTATGATGCATCAGGTTATGGCGGTATATTGCCATGGATCAGGTTATGGCGGTATATTGTGATGGATCAGGTTATGGGGGTATATTGTGATGGATCAGGTTATGGGGGTATTTTGTGATGGATCAGGTTATTGCGGTATATTGTGATGGATCAGGTTATGGGGGTATATTGCGATGGATCAGGTTATGGCGGTATATTGTGATGGATCAGGTTATGGGGGTATATTATGATGGATCAGGTTAGGGCGGTATATTGTGATGGATCAGGTTGTGGCGGTATATTGCGATGGATCAGGTTATGGCGGTATATTGTGATGGATCAGGCTATGGGGGTGTATTGCGATGGATCAGGTTATGGCGCTATATTGTGATGGATCAGGTTATGGCGGTATATTGTGATGGATCAGGTTATGGCGGTATATTGTGATGGATCAGGTTATGGGGGTATATTGCGATGGATCAGGTTATGGCGGTATATTGTGATGGATCAGGTTATGGGGGTATATTGCGATGGATCAGGTTATGGGGGTATATTGCGATGGATCAGGTTATGGCGGTATATTGTGATGGATCAGGTTATGGCGCTATATTGTGATGGATCAGGTTATGGCGGTATATTGCGATGGATCAGGTTATGGCGGTATATTGTGATGGATCAGGTTATGGCGGTATATTGTGATGGATCAGGTTATGGGGGTATATTATGATGGATCAGGTTATGGGGGTATATTGCGATGGATCAGGTTATGGCGGTATATTGTGATGGATCAGGTTATGGCGCTATATTGTGATGGATCAGGTTATGGGGGTATATTGTGATGGATCAGGTTAGGGCGGTATATTGTGATGGATCAGGTTATGGCGGTATATTGTGATGGATCAGGTTATGGTGGTATATTGTGATGGATCAGGTTATGGCGGTATATTATGATGGATCAGGTTATGGCGGTATATTGCGATGGATCAGGTTATGGCGGTATATTGTGATGGATCAGGTTATGGCGCTATATTGTGATGGATCAGGTTATGGCGGTATATTGTGATGGATCAGGTTATGGCGCTATATTGTGATGGATCAGGTTATGGGGGTATATTATGATGGATCAGGTTATGGGGGTATATTATGATGGATCAGGTTAGGGCGGTATATTGTGATGGATCAGGTTATGGCGCTATATTGTGATGGATCAGGTTATGGCGGTATATTGTGATGGATCAGGTTATGGCGCTATATTGTGATGGATCAGGTTATGGGGGTATATTATGATGGATCAGGTTATGGCGGTATATTATGATGGATCAGGTTATGGGGGTATATTATGATGGATCAGGTTAGGGCGGTATATTATGATGGATCAGGTTATGGGGGTATATTATGATGGATCAGGTTAGGGGGGTATATTATGATGGATCAGGTTATGGCGGTATAATGTGATGGATCAGGTTATGGCGCTATATTGTGATGGATCAGGTTATGGCGGTATATTATGATGGATCAGGTTATGGGGGTATATTATGATGGATCAGGTTATGGGGGTATATTATGATGGATCAGGTTATGGCGGTATATTATGATGGATCAGGTTATGGGGTTATATTATGATGGATCAGGTTATGGGGGTATATTATGATGGATCAGGTTATGGGGGTATATTGTGATGGATCAGGTTATGGGGGTATTTTGTGAGGGATCAGGTTATTGCGGTATATTGTGATGGATCAGGTTATGGCGGTATATTGTGATGGATCAGGTTATGGCGGTATATTGTGATGGATCAGGTTATTGGGGTATATTGTGATGGATCAGGTTATGGGGGTATATTATGATGGATCAGGTTATGGGGGTATATTGTGATGGATCAGGTTATGGCGGTATATTATGATGGATCAGGTTATGGGGGTATATTATGATGGATCAGGTTAGGGCGGTATATTATGATGGATCAGGTTATGGGGGTATATTGTGATGGATCAGGTTATGGCGCTATATTATGATGGATCAGGTTATGGGGGTATATTATGATGGATCAGGTTATGGCGGTATATTGTGATGGATCAGATTATTGCGGTATATTGTGATGGATCAGGTTAGGGCGCTATATTGTAATGGATCAGGTTATGGGGGTATATTATGATGGATCAGGTTAGGGCGGTATATTGTGATGGATCAGGTTATGGCGGTATATTGTGATGGATCAGGTTATGGCGGTATATTGTGATGGATCAGGTTATGGCGCTATATTGTGATGGATCAGGTTATGGCGGTATATTATGATGGATCAGGTTATTGCGGTATATTGTGATGGATCCATCATTGATGCTATTCGGCTATTATATCAATGAAGGGAACCAGCCAACAATTGCCCACAACACGGATGCATACCGTCTGATGTATTGTCACTGTGCACCCCTCCCCCCCCCCCGGCGCCACTTCCACCCACATACACTGGCTCATATTTGACCCCCCCCCCCCCCACACACCCCGTTCTTCCACCACAACAACTATCTGCCTCGCTCCCAAAGCCCAAAACGGGTTGTTAGCGTGCATCGTCTTGTTTGTTGCCATGACAACCGGTCGTTTCCCTTGTTGGTGTCCTTTTGCCTGTCATACGAGTCCTTGTGGTGGATACCTAAACCACGGTGGCCAGCGCCCTGAAATAGTGCAGCTAGCGTCGGGGGAATGGTGGTGTGTTTGAGGGGCGGGGTGGGTGTTGTGGCGGTGTCTGCGGGGAGAGGCAGCGCGCCGCGGTATCCGTCTCTTAGTAACGTCTTCCCGTCACTCAGGTGTCGGTGCCATGTACGCGGTCAGTTAGTTTGGACAACCCAGCGTGGCTCACGGCCACCTTGCTCTTCACAAACAACACCCAACGTGGCTCACGACCAGCTCACGCTTCACAAACAACGCCCAGCGTGGCTCACGGCCACCTTGCTCTTCACAAACAACACCCAACGTGGCTCACGACCAGCTCACTCTTCACAAACAACGCCCAACATTGCTCACGACCAGCTCACTCTTTACAAACAGCACCGAACGTGGCCCACGACCATTCCGCTCTTCACAAACAATGCCCAACGTGGCTCACGGCCAGCTCACTCTTCACAAACAACGCCCAACATTGCTCACGACCAGCTCACTCTTTACAAACAGCACCCAGCGTGGCTCACGACCAGTCCGTTCTTCATAAACAACGCCTGAAGCTCGCCGTCGACAGAAGATCGCCGTCCACAGAGATCGCTGTCCACAGAGATTGCTTCCCAGAGAGATTGGCTGACACATATCCGGTCATGTTGTATTGGTTGTGGACAACATTCGTGGCCTGCTGCGTTAGTTGTGGGCAACATTCATGACCTGCTGTATTACTTGTGGGCGACAATCATGGCTTGCTAAATTAGTTGTGTGCAACATTCATGACCTGCTGTATTAGTTTTGGGAAACATTCATGACCTGCTGTATTCATTGTGGGCAACATTCATGGCCTGCTGTATTGGTTGTGGGCAACATTGCCTGCTGTATTAGCACTCTCTGCCTTCGACTCACTCCGCTATGGCTCCATTATACCTCTGTTGTCGCCTACTTCCTCAATACATTTTGACACTCGCTCGCCAGGGCGGCGCTGGGCAAATTGATAGTAAAAATGCGCCGCGCATTTCTACAAATTAGTGCTGGAACCCAGCCTAAGCCTAATAACACACTCTATCAGGTGATGAAAAGAAAGAGTTCTGTCACAATTATAACTTTTTTGAAAGGGTACAAGATGTGTTTTGCTGTTAGTATTAAATACATAGACCTCGTTATTTTTATGTTTTATTCTTGAAAATTATCGTGCTGCAAGAAATTACAGCTGATTTGACGGTTTTTCAAGAATCTTGAAATTTGCCCCCGGCCGACAGCAGCGGTAAAAGCGGAGCTTGCGTAGCGCCACCGTGCGGGGAGCTTGCTGTATTAATTGTGGGCAACATTTATGACCTGTTGTATTAGTTGTGTGCAACATGGCCTGCTGCGTTAGTTGTGGGCAATATTAATGGCCTGTTGCATGACATGAGAGTATGAGTGATGTTAAATGACGGTGAGGGTGGGTGAGGTCTGTCATATTAAATGGGGGTGCAGGATGATAGCAGCGTTGAAGTCATCCAGGGTGGTGTGAGGTGACGGTCAGTGGCACTGCGGGTGGTGCTAGTTGGAGTGATAGGGATGAGGGTGTTGGGGTGAGGTGTTAGCGGTAGTGAGCGGTGGGGGTCGGTGGCAGCGAGGTTGGCGGGGGGTGAGGGTCGGTGGCGGCGAGGTTGGCGGGGGGTGAGAAGGGTACGTGGCGGTGAGGGTCGGTGGCGATGAGGTTGGCGGGGGTTGAGGGTCAGTGTCGGTGAGGGTGGCGGCGGTCAGTGCGGGGAGGTACAGGGGTGTGGCTACCTAACGCCCCCCCCCCACTCCCCGCTACCCCCGGTGTGGGTGACACCGGTGACAGTGGTCTGTTCCTGGCTTGATGAATGAGGCTGGGTCCCTGGTGAGATGATGTTCCCTCTTCTTACGGAGGATATGAAGACGTCGTAGAACAAAGCGCTTTGCCTTGTTATTGACTACCAGGAGGACCAGCCCAAGTCGGATGGGGGGGGGGGGGGGCGAAACCCATACAGGCGACCGACTGAAGGACTGAAGGGCGGTAGGCCCACTCCACCACGCAGCCAATGTGTTGACAAGGTTAAATGGTGTATCATTATTGTGGCGTCCGCGCGTAGTCGGGAGATCAACAAGGCGCTCCATCTTATAATGGGCACGGGGCTGGGCGGCTTGTAAAGGCGCTCCATCTTATAATGGGCACGGGGCTGGGCGGCTTGTTAAGGCGCTCCATCTTATAATGGGCACTGGGCTGGGCGGCTTGTTAAGGCGCTCCATCTTATAATGGGCACGGGTCTGGGCGGCTTGTTAAGGCGCTCCATCTTATAATGGGCACGGGGCTGGGCGGCTTGTTAAGGCGCTCCATCTTATAATGGGCACGGGTCTGGGCGGCTTGTTAAGGCGCTTTATCTTATAATGGGCACGGGTCTAGGTGGCTTGTTAAGGCGCTCCATCTTATAATGGGCACGGGTCTGGGCGGCTTTAAGATTAATTTAGTATTTGCCTAGATTAAGATTTTTTTCTAATCTTTTGCAGAATTGTATCGCATACATTATCTGAATCCATGCATGTACAAAGCAGATATGTTATCATAAAACGACAGCGATATCCAAATTTTGAAAGTGTAGTACACAAGAAGTAATTTTCTCATTTGTAATGGTGGTGAAGCTCTTGCACGGTTGGTGGCTCCAGGCTATTGCATCGTTCAGGGTGACCCCGAGGCAGTAGCCAACGAGGTGTATGTTAACAGGAGGGGGGAGGGTGGAAGGAGAGGGGAGATGTAGACGGGGCGAGGGAGGGGGCAGGTACAGGGAAGGTGGGGGAGGGTGGGGAGGGGGTAGAAGGGGAGGGGCCCGAGGCTATAGCGCCGTTCAGGGTGACGTACACTGAGGCAGAGGGACACGGGGCGTCTGCTAATGTGGGGGTTGGGTCGGGGGCAGGGGGTGTTGCGGGAGTGGGAAGAGGAGAGGGTGAGGTGAAGGCAGAGGAGGAGTGGGGGGGGGGGGGCAGGCCTGGTATCCAGATCGTCTGGCTATCTACCTGATCCCACCCTGCCGGGCCGCTGGGGAGCCGGGATCCACGGAAACCGATCCCGTTGTCGTGAGTCTAGCCAGCGACGGTGGAAGTCTACCCCCACCCAGCACCCCACTCCCAGCTACCCGCTTCCTCTCCCTCAACCGCACCCCCACCCCCCCTCCACCCACCTGTACGCCCTTCCTCCACACCAACCCGAATACCTCTCCATATCCTGCTCCCCCCATCCCCCTCCGCCCTGGTCCTCCCCCCACCTGTACGTCCTGCCTCCCGCCTCATCCTACTACCCCACCCTCAGTCTACCCCCCCCCCCCACTCTATCCCTGTTCCATACCACATAGCCTGGTCTCGCCCACCCCACCACCCCCGCCTCCCTGGCCCCGTACGTCCCCAGCCACTCACCGTTAAACGACTCCCAGAGGTGATCGTTAGGCGGGGGGTAGAGGGAGGGGGTGAGAGGGGGCCGGGGCGCTGATGACATCACGCTCCCTGGCTGGAGCCCCCCGTGCTCCCCCCCCCCCCCTGGCTGGGGCCCCCGGGACCCCCCTGGCGGGACACCGTAATGAATTGTGTCGTAAGGACATCTGCTGTTAGCCCTGGGGCGAGACGTTGGGGGGGGGGGCGAGTTCCGGGGAGAGGGAGGGGGGGGAGGGGTGTTTGGCCACCCTATACTGGGAGATAGGCGAGGAATAGAAAGGGAAGGGCGGAAGCAGCTGTCAGTGATATGGACGTGGGGGTGGGGGTGCAAGGTGTAGGGGGAGGGGGGAGGGGGGGGGCGACAAACCCCCCGGTCTGGCGCTCACAGTGTCAGGTCAGTCTGTTATGGCCGGAGGACAATAGGCGTTGGATAATGCATGACGGGCTGGGGAGCGCGACACTGATGCATAGCTCGGGTGGGGTTGTCATATTGGGTGGTGCCATAGCGGGTGGTGCCCTAGCGGGTGTCGCCATAGCGGGTGGCGCCATAGCGGGTGGCGCCATCGCGGGTGGCGCCATCGCGGGTGTCGCCATCGCGGGTGGCGCCATAGCTATAGGTGCCATGGAGGGTGGTGCCATAGCGGGTGGTGCCACATTTGGTGGTGCCACGCAGTTGATAACACTAACGATGATGTCATGGTAACAACTATAATGGTTGATGCCATGGTAACCACTAACCTTTCCGATACCATGGGAACAACGAACAGTACCGATGCCATGGCAATCAACTAACATTGTCGCTGAAATGTCAAAATTGTACAACCAGATTTGTGGGCACCATTTACACCCATTTTGTATTGCGTAGGAGTTACGCAACATAAAGCTAGTGGCTTTCTTCCGTGACCCGCGATGTCACGTGATATAAACAGATCACCATTACTTCTCGTTCCCCCCTTCCCCCATACCCCGCCCACACCCACCCTCCCCCTACCCCTTCCTCTGTAATTACTATAGAGACCAGCGGTGGTTCACCCAACCCAGTCACTGTTTTCCTTACCCCAGGCCTTCGCCGGGCTGATAATCCCACCCACCTGAGGGCCGCCTGGCAACGAGAAGCCAGCTCCGTCCCCCCCCCCCCCAGCCCATCCCATCCACGCCTACCTCCTAGTCCCCGACCTTGCTGCGAGGACGTGAACGACCGGTCGGATGGAGACCAGGTGGGTGGGTGGGTGGGTGGAGGGGGGGGGACTGGGAGGAGGAAAGGGGAGGGGGTAGGGGAGCAGAGGGGTAGAGGAGGGTGACGGGACGGGACGGGTGGGTCTGGGGGGAGGGGTGGGGGGCTGGGAGGAGGTGTGCCGTGAAGGGGACTCGCCGGCAGTCGCAGTCTTACATGGCATTGATCGCCTCTGGCCTAATCCAGATAAGACCAAACCGTGACCCGACCGACGCAGCCGCCAGTATATACCACCCTCCCCCTGCTCACTCACCCCCCCTTTCCCTTCCCCACCCACTACCGCCCCCCCCCCCCTCCCCACCCTCGCCCGCCCCGCCTCACCCCAACCACATCCCCTCTACCGACCGCACTGGAAGGCCTGTCAGTCTCCGTGTCGCAGGTGCTTCCATTATCCGCCATACAGCCCCCCCAACCCCACCCTGACTGCTGCCCCCCACCAAGCCTCCCCACCCCACGCCGCACCGCCCCCCCCCCCGCCCCCCGCGGCCCGTATTACTCCAGCTTCACTCGCGTAATCCCCCGTATAGAGCGAACAAAATAAAAAGCAGAAGAAGGAAACCCACGGGTTAATATCTCATATGACACGGTGCTGGGTCACCGTCTCCACTCTCTCAACTCACAGTGTCCTATCGCCCCCGGTAACGTGACCACGTGATGTGAAGACCCCCGATCAGGTCGCCGTGGGGTCGGTCCCGCGTGGTTGTGTGAGAGCGGGGGGTGGGGGGGGGCGCGGTCGGCACGGGCAGGGCAACCCCACTATAAGTCGCCAGCGCCAGGGCCCCACTTCCTCCTCCTGTATCTACACAAGAGTATTACTAACGAGGCGATCTTCGGTGCCTGAGTCTATAGTACGTATCATCTCTTTCTATGTGCCTGGATGAGTCTCCCCCTCGGTTAGTAAGCGGATGGGGGGAGGCGAGGGGGGGGGGGGGGGGGGCGGGCGACAACAAGTCGTGGGATTCGTTTTAGCATAACGTAGCCTGTTCACTGTTGTGCTGACATGCATCAGTTTCTGGCGGTATATTGTGACGGATCAGGTTATTGCGCACTTGAAAAAAATATGCACCTGTGGTTACAAATGAGTCGTGCTATGCAGTGTTGCACTAACATTCAAGAGTTTCAGATCTAGCTTCAACCATTCCTCTCCTGTGCTTACGGACAGCAGTTTCTAACTAATTCCCCTCTTGGGCGTACAGTCCGCCCTGTCTAACAATTCTGTAACAATTTCTCTCTTGTGCTTACAGACGGCAGTGTCTAACAAATTCCCCTCTTGTGCTTACAGACAGCGGTGTCTAACCAATTCCCCTCTTATGCTTACAGACAGCGGTGTCTAACCAGATCCCCTCTCGTGCTTACAGACAGCGTTGTCTAACCAATTCACCTCTTGTGCTTACAGACAGCGGTGTCTAAACAATTCCCCTCTTGTGCTTGCAGACAACGGTGTCTAACCAATTCCCCTCTTATGCTTACAGACAGCGGTGTCTAACCAGATCCCCTCTTGTGCTTACAGACAGCGGTGTCTAACCAATTCTCCTCTTGTGCTTACAGACAGCGTTGTCTAACCAATTCTCCTCTTGTGCTTACGGACAGCGGTGTCTAACCAATTCCCCTCTTATGCTTACAGACAGCGGTGTCTAACCAGATCCCCTCTTGTGCTTACAGACAGCGGTGTCTAACCAATTCTCCTCTTGTGCTTACAGACAGCGTTGTCTAACCAATTCTCCTCTTGTGCTTACGGACAGCGGTGTCTAACCAACCCCCCTATTGTGCTTACAGACCGGTTTCTAACCCATTCCACTCTTGTGCTTGCAGACAGCGGTGTCTAACCAATTCCCCTCTTGTGCTTACAGACAGCGATGTCTAACAAATTCTCCTCTTGTGCTTACAGACAGCGGTGTCTAAAAAATTCTCCCCTTGTGCTTACAGACAGCGGTGTCTAACAAATTCCACTCTTGTGCTTACAGACAGCAGTTTCTTGCTGGCCAACGCCCGTGTGGTCGACTACCCGATCGTGTACTGTAACGATGGATTCTGCAAGCTGTCGGGGTACAACAGGGCGGAGGTGATGCAGCGCAGTAGCACGTGTACCTTCATGTACGGGGAACTGACCAACGCCGAGACCACCACCAAGATAGCCGACTCCTTCGAGAACCAGGAGCAAGAGCAACTGGAAATATTACTATACAAGAAGAACAGTAAGTTAACAGCGTCATATTGACCCAATAAGTGGTGTCCTTATATGTGTTGCAGCGGCGGGCCGGGAAGAGCTCCCGTGGGCCCCACGCCACCCCACCCCACCCCACCCCACCTGTATCTCTCCCCTCATCGTCCCAGCGGGTTTACCCAACAGTTTCTCTGTGGACAATGTTTAGACGAAAGTGACTGAAAACAACAATCCATCCATCAAATGAATGACACGTGGATGTATGAATGCTGACGTCATCACCGTTACTCGCAGTACATGTTTTATAAGCCAATGGAACAAAACAGCTATGAACGTGGGCTGAAAGCTCCTGCCGCCGGGGTTATTACAGCCTTGGGATCAAGATACATGCATTGTTTAGTGTCGCCGAAAGCACCTCTCACGCGTATTAAATAATACAGCGCCATCGACGTTAAGCGTCCTAATTGCTTAATCAGCCGCGCCGTTGGCATCGTAAGCATGTTGCTACTTGCGCAGTAATGCCAGATGGATTCGGTTATGTCTCTATAATTATCCCACATTCATCTTAATTTATTATTTAATGTCGGACACTGTCATCTGTCAAAAGCTGAAATGATTAACTACTGGCAATCTAGTTCATCCGTGATTGGAATACATTAGATTTATTGCAATTAAAATGACAAAATAAAATATCTTAAAGAGCACTAATGGCCGAATTAATGCCGCGAACAAAAAGAATGGATTGTTACGATGTGTCGTTCGTCTTTTTTAAAA
This sequence comes from Arenicola marina, assembly GCA_964019135.1. Classification (NCBI taxonomy): domain Eukaryota; kingdom Metazoa; phylum Annelida; class Polychaeta; family Arenicolidae; genus Arenicola; species Arenicola marina. The sequence goes on along the minus strand of OZ025252.1, from coordinate 20,824,728 downwards.
TTTAAACGGAACAGGAAATCAGGATGGTAAAATGAAACCCAGACATTCCTTGATTCAGTTATCAAGGCAATATAAATACTTAAACCGTACTAAGAAATCCATGTAGTCTGGCCCATTTCGCCTTGTCACTTGGAACCATTGCATTCTAACATATATATAGCCTTTAGCCTATTCGTCTTAATTAATTAGGTAGCGCCATTAAAGTCTTCGCGCCAATAGGTATTATTTAATTACTGAATTAAAATGTTACATATCATAATTAGATAATGAGTGTCACCCAATTATCTGTCACATCATAATTAATGCCGCATATTAATCATGTGCCCTATAATAATTATAATAAATGGCATACGCCCAACCACATGCGATGTTCCTTAATTAATACATACCGAGAGATAGTATGTCATGTACCATAACTGATTAATGCTGCCAAATAATCTGTCATATACCCTAATTAATTGATTTATAAATACCGTCTGATGATCTGCAATGTACCTTAGTCAATTCATACTAAAATAAATAATCTGTTATATACCCTAATTAATTGATTTATAAATACCGTCTGATGATCTGCAATGTACCTTAGTCAATTCATACTAAAATAAATAATCTGTTATATACCCTAATTAATTGATTTATAAATACCGTCTGATGATCTGCAATGTACCTTAGTCAATTCATACTAAAATAAATAATCTGTTATATACCCTAATTAATTGATTTATAAATACCGTCTGATGATCTGCAATGTACCTTAGTCAATTCATACTAAAATAAATAAGCTGTTATATACCCTAATTAATTGATTTATAAATACCGTCTGATGATCTGCAATGTACCTTAGTCAATTCATACTAAAATAAATAATCTGTCATGCAGCTATGCCGCCTGATAATCTGCGATGTCCCTTAATTCGTTAATATCACCAGATAATCTGCCATATACCTTAATTTATTAATACCACCAGATAATCTGCCCTGTACCTTATTTCGTTAATCCCACCGAATAATCTGCCATGTACCTTAATTTATTAATACCACCAGATAATCTGCCATGTACCTTGATTCGTTAATTTAATACCACCAGATAATCTACCATGTACCTTAATTCGTTAATTTAATACCACCAGATAATCTGCCATGTACTTTAATTCGTTAATTTAATACCATCAGATAATCTGCCATGTACCTTATTTCGTTAATTTAATACCACCAGAAAATCTGCCATGTACCTTAATTCGTTAATTTAATACCAGCGGATAATCTGTCATGTATAGTAATTAATTAATTATAATACATTCCCATAGTAATGAATTAATTAATTAATTAATTAATTACTATCCCGGATAATCTGGCATGTACTTTAATGCGTTAAGACCGCCGGATAAGCTGTCATGTACCACGTAGCTGTCCTGTCACGTATCGTGTGTTAAATCCAGGTCAATCCATATTAAGTTTATTACTTACTCCCTGCCAACAAATTAGTGCTTGCCAATATACATATAGATATTAGAAATATCTAGTAAAATACTTGACCATGTAATCTGCCAGTCCCAACGTATTTTATCATTATTACCAACCAAAAACTATGTCAAGTATCTTTAATTCGTTATAGTAACCACACTACATTATAAAAGGTATCCGTACATTGGAAACCCCCTCCCCCCATCTTCATAGCGGTCGAATTCCAACTCTCATATGGCATATTCACATGAACATATGTAGGTGTAGCTCTTCTTTAAAGATTTCCTTTCTTCAGGGAGGGAAGGTTGTGCTTAAGACAGCAGATGTATGGACAAGGGTTTTTCGCTGGCCGGGGTGACTGGCCAGGAGGGGGGGGGGGGGCTCTTAGACACGCTGACCGGATGGGGTTGGGGGGGGGGGGGGGGGTAGGTGGACACGCTGTCCGACTCGCCTTCCCCTAATTAATACTGTTCGACGGATGCGATTACTGGTGTCATGACGCTGTTAATTAGTTGTTGTGACAACGGCCGTCGATATTTCCCAGCGGCCACCGCGGCCGGAACACCCGGTCGATGCGAATCACGTGATTATCCCGCGTGTTCATTGAGAGCAAACCGCCCCCCTCCCTCCCTCCTCTGCCCCCCCCCTCCCTCCCTCCTCTGCTCTTCCTCCTCTGTCCTGCCCTCCCCCCCCCTTCCCTCCCCTCCTTCCTTTCCCTCCCTCCCATCCTTCCCTCCCATCCCCTCCCCACTTTCCTGCTTCACATCCCCTCCCCTCCCCTTCCCTTCCGCCCCCTCCTCTCTCCACTCCTCTCCTCACCCATGTCACCTCCCTCCCCCCCCTCAAAAACTCGGTCATATTCTCCATCCCTCCCTCGCCTCCCCCCCCCCCCCACCCCACCGACCCGCCCTACCCCGCCCTGTCTCTATCCTGCCCCGGGAATGTTTTCCTTACACGCTCTGTACACACACACACACACGGCAGGGACACGGCCAACGGGGGGACAAGCCAGCGTCAAGCACCGAACACGTCACTTCCGCTTCGTCCTCGCATGGTCCTTGGTACCTTAATGGACCCTTACCTGTTGATAAATACGGCGCGGCGCATGGGGGAACAAATAGTGCAAGGCAACCGAGCAATCGCTCGCCTTAAAACAACTGACAGGTACTAGCACACGGGCAGGTGGGCACAAGCAATCCACGTGAAACAAAAACACAGCTATGCATACAGAATCAGTCATACAGATGTAGGCAGACACGCACGCGTTGGCAGAATCAGTCATACAGATGAAGACAAATACACACCCTTTGACAAATTCACTCCGGCATATTTACATATCAGACGTTGGCATGAGACAAATATAGATGTCAGACACATTTTGACAAAGACAAAGATCAGGTTTAGACATCAAGCAGGCATACAGAAATAGACTTTATATATGTAATAAGTAGTTAAATATAGACATCAGGAGATAAAGATTAGGACGCAAGTAGATTTTAGATAGCAGTAGACATGAGACTCGATGAGTTGAACACAGGGATCTACAATCATGGTTGAAAAATAAATAAATAAATAAATAATATCGCATCAGGTGTAAACATCAGTCCGATATCAGACAGACAACTGGTGTAAACTTTAGTCAGATATCAGACAGACAACTGGTGTAAACATCAGTCAGATATCAGACAGACAACTGGTGTAAACTTTAGTCAGATATCAGACAGACAGCTGGTGTAAACATCAGTCAGATATCAGACAGACAACTGGTGTAAACTTTAGTCAGATATCAGACAGACAACAGGTGTGAACATCAGTCAGATATCAGGCACATAACAGGTGTAAACATCAGCCAGATATCAGACAGACAACAGGTGTAAACATCTGTCAAATATCAGACAGACAACAGGTGTAAACATCAGTCAGATATCAGACAGACAACAGGTGTAAACATCAGTCAGATATCAGACAAACAACAGGTGTAAACATCAGCCAGATATCAGATACACAACAGGTTTAAACATCGGTCAAATGTCAGACAGACAACAGGTGTAAACATCAGTCAGATATCAAACAGACAACAGCTGTAAACATCGCACAGATATCAGACACGTGAGTCAGTTGTAGACATCAGACAGATGTAGACATCAGACAGATGTAGACATCAGACAGATGTAGACATCAGACAGCTGTAGACATCAGACAGATGTAGACATCAGACAGATGCGTCTCATGGATATAGACATCAGCCAGTTTTAGGCCCACACAGAAAGCGCAGATTCACTCAGTCAGACAGATACAGACAGCTACAGACCTAGACTAGCGACACAGATGTTCACAGGCGAGGCTCTTTGTAGAATAACGATGCCGAGCTCACAGAACCGCTTCTCATATAATTATTTCTACGAAGACTACCGACTCTCCATTTAACGGGCACCTGAACTTTAGAACGAGTACGCTGGGTCCATGGCTAACCTAGCGCCGAAATGCATGTGAAACGCCCTTAATTCGTGTCTCAAAGCTGTTATAACGACATTTGAGGCAAAAAAAGGTTTCGGCAATTTAATATTTGCACAGCTGAGCCAGTCTTTATTAGATGCTCGCCCAAGAGGTAGTGCCCTTTCCCGAATGAATAAAAAAGGGATGTTTTATCGGCTACCTAAGGCGGACAGGGCTTAAGGTGCAGGTGCGTTTTCGAAACGTATTACACCAGAGGGCTTGTGACTAATTACCTTAAAAAGTGGTAGGGCTAAAGCCAAGCGCTTATTTTCTTTATCACCTGGCACTGCAATGTTACGATTGCCATCCCCGTCTCAGCCCGGAAAGTGCCAGAGTTTCATCCTGGCTTGGTGAAAGTTGATATAGCCGTACCGGTGCTGTTTGTCTCTTTGTAGTGTAGTGGTTATTTTTTGGTAGTTGCAGACCTCTGTGTTGACCTGGGCTGATGTGGGCTCGGTGCTGACAGTTGATACACGTGCTGACCTGGGCTGATGTGTGATCAGTGCTGACAGTTGATACACTTCTGTTGTTGACCCCCCCCCCACTCCCCAGTGATCTCTTGCTTACTCCCCCCCCCCCACTCCCCAGTGACCTGTTGCTGACCCCCGCCCCCCCACTCCCCAGTGTCCTGTTGCTGACCCCCCCACCCGACTCCCCCAGTGACCTGTTGCTGACCCCCGTCCCCCACTCTCCAGTGACCTGTTGCTGCCCCCCCCCACTCCTCAGTGACCTGTTGCTGACCCCCGCCCCACCCACTCCCCAGTGCTCTGTTGCTGACCCCCCACTCCCCAGTGATCTGTTTCTGACCCCCCCGACTGCCCAGTGATCTGTTGCTGACCCCCCCCCAACAGCCGAGTGATCTGTTGCTGACCCCCCACCCCAGTGACCCGTTGCTGACCCCCCCCCCTCCCCAGTGACCTGTTGCTGAGCCCATCCCCACCCGCTCCCCAGTGATCTGTTGCTGACCCCCCCACTCCCCAGAGATCTATTGCTGACCCTGCCACTCCCCAGTGATCTGTTGCTGACCCCGCCCCCCACTCCCCAAAGATCTATTGCTGACCCCCCTCCCCTGCCACTCCCCAGTGACCTGTTGCTGACCCCGCCCCCCACTCCCCAGAGATCTATTGCTGACCCCCCCCCCCACTCCCAGGTGATCTGTTTCTGACCCCCCCAACTCCCCATTGATCTGTTGCTGACCCCACCTCCTCAGTGATCCGTTGCTGACCCCGCCCCCCAGTCCCCAGAGATCTATTGCTGACCCCCGTCCCCCGCGACTCCCCAGTGACCTGTTGCTGACCCCCCCTCCTCAGTGACCCGTTGCTGACCCCGCCCGCCACTCCCCAGATATCTATTGCTGACCCCCCCTCCTCATTGACCCGTTGCTGACCCCGCCCGCCACTCCCCAGATATCTATTGCTGACCCCCGTCCCCCGCCACTCCCCAGTAATCTGTTGCTGACCCCCCCCCTCCCCAGTGACCCGTTGCTGACCCCGCCCGCCACTCCCCAGAGATCTATTGCTGACCCCCGTTCCCCGCCATTCCCCAGTGACCTGTTGCTGACCCCGCCCCCCCCCCCCACTCCCCAGTGATGTATCCCCAGAGATCTATTGCTGACCCCCGTCCCCCGCCACTCCCCAGTGACCTGTTGCTGACCCCCCCCCCCTCCACTCCCCAGTGATGTATCCCCAGAGATCTATTGCTGACCCCCGTCCGCCGCCACTCCCCAGTGACCCGTTGCTGACCCCGCCCGCCACTCCCCAGATATCTATTTCTGACCCCCGTCCCCCGCCACTCCCCAGTAATCTGTTGCTGACCCCCCCCCCTCCCCAGTGACCCGTTGCTGACCCCGCCCGCCACTCCCCAGAGATCTATTGCTGACCCCCGTTCCCCGCCACTCCCAAGTGACCTGTTGCTGACCCCGCCCCCCCCCCCACTCCCCAGTGATGTATCCCCAGAGATCTATTGCTGACCCCCGTCCGCCGCCACTCCCCAGTGACCTGTTGCTGAACCCGCCCTCTGTTGTCGTTCCAGAGACTCCACTATGGCTGCTCCTGCACATCGCCCCTATCCGGAACGAGAAGGACGCGGTGGTCCTCTTCCTGCTCACCTTCAAGGACATCACGGCCTTGAAGCAGCCCATCGAGGACGAATCGGGAAGAGGTTAGTGGCCGCCGTTATTCCGGATCCCCCTCCCCACCCATACTCCTCTCCTCATACCCCCTCTCCCCATACCCCCTCTCTTATACCCCCCTCTTTCCATCTGCATCTTAACTTAAATGCGCTTACCTTCATCTTAAGTCACTTGATTTTCTTACTTAATTAACTGCTGTTTAGTCACATCGTGCTTTAACTTAACTCACCAGATTTTTAGCTTAATAAACCCAAGTCACATAATTCACAAACTTAATTGTCTTGATTAATCTTACACCAACTGGTATTCAACTTCATTCACCTTAATCTTCATTCACATAAGTTTTAACTTCAATGACCTGAATCTTAATTCACATGAGTTTTAACTTCAATGACCTGAAACTTAATTCACATGAGTTTTAACTTCATTCACCATGATCTTAGTCAGTGAACTGTGATAATCCCTTGGTTTCATTGTCTGTGTCTCACGTGTCGCATGTGTTGCCTGCTACTGACGACTCTGCCCCCCCCCCCCCACCCCCCTCCCCCCTCTCACAGTGGGACTCAGCAAGTTCGCTCGGCTGGCGCGGTCGGTCACACGGAACAGATCGGTGCTGCTCCAGTTCTCCGCCAACGTCCCCGCCACCAAGATCGAAGCCAGCTCCAAACCCTCGCAAATAGCAAACGTGAGTGAATTCAATTGATCAATTAATAAGTCAGCCACGACCATAACCATGTTTTTATTCAATAGTTGTGTTCTCGCGGATAACAAGCGCCCTATGGTGAGAAATGTCGTCACGAATACGAATGTGAAATCGCTGCGGTAAAAAAAAGGGAAGAACCGGATGTTGGCATATCCGGCTGTTCCTGTCTGAAGGATATAGCAAAGTTTGCAGATAGCGGGTTGGAAACAATACAACGGTATATGTGTATATTTTAAATTTTGTTAAGATAAACATGGGGGTTAACGCGAAAGAAGGTTTAACTTTTCTTTGGATTCTATCGAATTTAGAATTATACGTTTTCATATGTTTTGGATTCCTCCCTTGGTCCAACCTGTTGGCAATAATTAAACGACTTGGACAGATCTCTATGTGGTTGTTTTATTTAATTCTTGGCGTTTCCTTTGGTGAATCCAAGTTTTATTAAGTTTTGGTTCCTTTATTTCTATCTCGAGAGTATGTCATTTATTTGTGTTTGTTTCGATGAAATCCAATCTCATTAAAACACAACTTCAAACTCATCATTTTTATTAATTAGTTAACTATATGGCGTCATAAAAAATCCCGTATCTTTGTGCCGTATGTTAGAAGGCGACCTTTGTTCACCTTCTGCCGCAGATTAACCACCTTCTCTAAGAAGAACAACAACGGCCTGTTTAAAGTTGCATAAAAAAGTTGCATAAAAAAGTTGTTTAAAGTTGCATAAAAAATCCCGTATCTTTGTGCCGTATGTTAGAAGGCGACCTTTGTTCACCTTCTGCCGCAGATTAACCACCTTCTCTAAGAAGAACAACAACGGCCTGTTTAAAGTTGCATATCGAGCTACTTCCCCCCAAATTGCAGAAAACTCGATCGTTTCATTCTATAAATTCAGAAGCTTGATAAACATCGCCGTTTCGGCTGTTATTTGGCAAACGTATCCATCACGGGATACCGCGGAACTCTTTCGCGGCACTGCTACTTATATCAAAGCATCACGAAGCACAGGAACAGATGACGTTTACCACTAAGTGGAAAACCTGTGGTAAATTTATATCACGGGCAAGGTTAAGAGACTCCATTTGGCAGTCTGGCATGCGTGGAATATAGACAAAGAAAATCTGGGCTAATTCAAGGACTTATTATTATTTATATTTTGAATTCTTCAGTTTTGGCGGGAAAGAGGTCGATATGCAACTTTAAGCGATTAAGACAAATAAATGCACGGCGTGGATGCAAATATGATAAAAGCACATGTGATTTGACCGTAAAAACGAACTGAGGCGAAGGGCGGTGGTTTTTGTGCATTTTACGCCATTATACAGTGGCTAAGTAGAGGGGACTACCGCCAAGGTGCCATGTGCTGGCGCCACTCCCCGTGAGAGGGCACAGACATCGACAGATGCCCAGGCCGGGCTGGTAATTTGAACGGAGAAGACGCATCTAAAAGAAGTCTGGCCGAGGTGTAACAGTCGGGATGACATGCGTGGAAAAGCGCGTATCCGTGCTAACGACCATTCCCCCCCCCCCCCGCCACGCCCCGCCCCTTCTCTCCCTATACCCCCTCCCCGCCACAGCCCCCGCCCTAGCGCCCCTTGTTATGTATACCCACACACGCGCGCACACACGCTCACCGCTAATAACCACCCATCCACCCCACCCCACCCCACCCACCGGGTACCGGTGATACGCCCCGCTAATGAAAGGCGGAATGCTCGATCTCCAGGGCGGAGTTGTCAGCAAGCAAAAGACAAGCCGATGCCATTTGCTGCCCGCCCCCCTGGTGTCAACAAGGAACCCGCCATTAGGGCCTGGACGGGTGGGACCCCGGGTGTGGGGGTGGAGGGTGGAGGGTGGACTCTCCGTGAGCTCTCCACTACGCTCTCCTCGGGGCTGCCCCTGGGGAACTATATCTTATTCATGGTCAAAGTGCTTGTTTGCGGGTAGCCACCATAATAGGGGAGGGGGGTGGGGGGGGTCGGACGGGGAGGGGGGGGGGAGGAAGAGGTGAGGAGGGAGAGAAGGAGTGGAAGGGGAGGAGGTGAGGAGGGAGTGGCATGGGTGGAAGGGTAGGAGGTGAGGAGGGAGTGGCAGGAGTGGAAGGGGAGGAGGTGAGGGGGGTAGTGGCAGGAGTGGAAGGGGAGGAGGTGAGAAGGGGGTGGAAGGGAAGGAGGAGGAGGGGAGGGGGTGGCATGGGTGGAAGGGGAGGAGGTGAGGAGGGAGTGGCATGGGTGGAAGGGGAGGAGGTGAGAAGGGGGTGGAAGGGAAGGAGGACGAGGGGAGGGGGTGGCATGGATGGAAGGGGAGGAGGTGAGGACGGAGTGGCATGGGTGGAAGGGGAGGAGGTGAGGAGGGAGTGGCATGGGTGGAAGGGGAGGAGGTGAGGAGGGAGTGGCATGGGTGGAAGGGGAGGAGGTGAGGACGGAGTGGCATGGGTGGAAGGGGAGGAGGTGAGGACGGAGTGGCATGGGTGGAAGGGGAGGAGGTGAGGAGGGAGTGGCATGGGTGGAAGGGGAGGAGGTGAGAAGGGGTGGAAGGGAAGGAGGAGGAGGGGAGGGGGTGGCATGGGTGGAAGGGGAGGAGGTGAGGAGGGAGTGGCATGGGTGGAAGGGGAGGAGGTGAGAAGGGGGTGGAAGGGAAGGAGGAGGAGGGGAGGGAGTGGCATGGGTGGAAGGGGAGGAGGTGAGGACGGAGTGGCATGGGTGGAAGAGGAGGAGGTGAGGAGGGAGTGGCATGGGTGGAAGGGGAGGAGGTGAGGAGGGAGTGGCATGGGTGGAAGGGGAGGAGGTGAGGACGGAGTGGCATGGGTGGAAGGGGAGGAGGTGAGCAGGGGGTGGAAGGGAAGGAGGAGGAGGGGAGGGAGTGGCATGGGTGGAAGGGGAGGAGGTGAGGAGGGAGTGGCATGGGTGGAAGGGGAGGACGTGAGGAGGGAGTGGCATGGGTGGAAGGGGAGGAGGTGAGAACGGAGTGGCATGGGTGGAAGGGGAGGAGGTGAGGAGGGAGTGGCATGGGTGGAAGGGGAGGAGGTGAGAAGGGGGTGGAAGGGAAGGAGGAGGAGGGGAGGGGGTGGCATGGGTGGAAGGGGAGGAGGTGAGGAGGGAGTGGCATGGGTGGAAGGGGAGGAGGTGAGAAGGGGGTGGAAGGGAAGGAGGAGGGGGTGGAAGGGAAGGAGGAGGAGGGGAGGGAGTGACATGGGTGGAAGGGAAGGAGGAGGGGAGGGAGTGGCATGGGTGGAAGGGGAGGAGGTGAGGAGGGAGTGGCATGGATGGAAGGGGAGGAGGTGAGAAGGGGGTGGAAGGGAAGGAGGAGGAGGGGAGGGGGTGGCATGGGTGGAAGGGGAGGAGGTGAGGAGGGAGTGGCATGGGTGGAAGGGGAGGAGGTGAGAAGGGGGTGGAAGGGAAGGAGGAGGAGGGGAGGGAGTGGCATGGGTGGAAGGGGAGGAGGTGAGGAGGGAGTGGCATGGGTGGAAGGGGAGGAGGTGAGGAGGGAGTGGCATGGGTGGAAAGGAAGGAGGAGGGGAGGGAGTGGCATGGGTGGAAGGGGAGGAGGTGAGGAGGGAGTGGCATGGGTGGAAGGGGAGGAGGTGAGAAGGGGGTGGAAGGGAAGGAGGAGGAGGGGAGGGGGTGGCATGGGTGGAAGGGGAGGAGGTGAGGAGGGAGTGGCATGGGTGGAAGGGGAGGAGGTGAGAAGGGGGTGGAAGGGAAGGAGGAGGAGGGGAGGGAGTGGCATGGGTGGAGGGGGAGGAGGTGAGGACGGAGTGGCATGGGTAGAAGGGGAGGAGGTGAGGAGGGAGTGGCATGGGTGGAAGGGGAGGAGGTGAGGAGGGAGTGGCATGGGTGGAAGGGGAGGAGGTGAGCAGGGGGTGGAAGGGAAGGAGGAGGAGGGGAGGGAGTGGCATGGGTGGAAGGGGAGGAGGTGAGGACGGAGTGGCATGGGTGGAAGGGGAGGAGGTGAGGAGGGAGTGGCATGGGTGGAAGGGGAGGAGGTGAGAAGGGGGTGGAAGGGAAGGAGGAGGAGGGGAGGGGGTGGCATGGGTGGAAGGGGAGGAGGTGAGGAGGGAGTGGCATGGGTGGAAGGGGAGGAGGTGAGGAGGGAGTGGCATGGGTGGAAGGGGAGGGGGTGGAAGGGAAGGAGGAGGAGGGGAGGGAGTGACATGGATGGAAGGGGAGGAGGTGAGGACGGAGTGGCATGGGTGGAAGGGGAGGAGGTGAAGAGGGAGTGGCATGGGTGGAAGGGGAGGAGGTGAGGAGGGAGTGGCATGGGTGGAAGGGAAGGAGGAGGGGAGGGAGTGGCATGGGTGGAAGGGGAGGAGGTGAGGAGGGAGTGGCATGGATGGAAGGGGAGGAGGTGAGAAGGGGGTGGAAGGGAAGGAGGAGGAGGGGAGGGAGTGACATGGATGGAAGGGGAGGAGGTGAGGAGGGAGTGGCATGGGTGGAAGGGGAGGAGGTGAGGAGGGAGTGGCATGGGTGGAAGGGGAGGAGGTGAGGAGGGAGTGGCATGGGTGGAAGGGGAGGAGGTGAGGAGGGAGTGGCATGGGTGGAAGGGGAGGAGGTGAGGAGGGGGTGGCATGGGTGGAAGGGGAGGAGGTGAGGACGGAGTGGCATGGGTGGAAGGGGAGGAGGTGAGGAGGGAGTGGCATGGGTGGAAGGGGAGGAGGTGAGGACGGAGTGGCATGGGTGGAAGGGGAGTAGGTGAGGCGGGAGTGGCATGGGTGGAAGGGGAGGAGGTGAGGAGGGAGTGGCATGGGTAGAAGGGAAGGAGGAGCGGAGGGAGTGGCATGGGTGGAAGGGGAGGAGGTGAGGAGGGAGTGGCATAGGTGGAAGGGGAGGAGGTGAGAAGGGGGTGGAAGGGAAGGAGGAGGAGGGGAGGGGGTGGCATGGGTGGAATGGGAGGAGGTGAGGAGGGAGTGGCATGGGTGGCAGGGGAGGAGGTGAGAAGGGGGTGGAAGGGAAGGAGGAGGAGGGGAGGGAGTGGCATGGGTGGAAGGGGAGGAGGTGAGGACGGAGTGGCATGGGTGGAAGGGGAGGAGGTGAGGACGGAGTGGCATGGGTGGAAGGGGAGGAGGTGAGGAGGGAGTGGCATGGGTGGAAGGGAAGGAGGAGGGGAGGGAGTGGCATGGGTGGAAGGGGAGGAGGTGAGGAGGGAGTGGCATGGGTGGAAGGGGAGGAGGTGAGAAGGGGGTGGAAGGGAAGGAGGAGGAGGGGAGGGAGTGGCATGGGTGGAAGGGGAGGAGGTGAGGAGGGAGTGGCATGGGTGGAAGGGGAGGAGGTGAGAAGGGGGTGGAAGGGAAGGAGGAGGAGGGGAGGGAGTGGCATGGGTGGAAGGGGAGGAGGTGAGGACGGAGTGGCATGGGTGGAAGGGGAGGAGGTGAGGAGGGAGTTGCATGGGTGGAAGGGGAGGAGGTGAGGAGGGAGTGGCATGGGTGGAAGGGGAGGAGGTGAGCAGGGGGTGGAAGGGAAGGAGGAGGAGGGGAGGGAGTGGCATGGGTGGAAGGGGAGGAGGTGAGGACGGAGTGGCATGGGTGGAAGGGGAGGAGGTGAGGAGGGAGTGGCATGGGTGGAAGGGGAAGAGGTGAGAAGGGGGTGGAAGGGAAGGAGGAGGAGGGGAGGGGGTGGCATGGGTGGAAGGGGAGGAGGTGAGGAGGGAGTGGCATGGGTGGAAGGGGAGGAGGTGAGAAGGGGGTGAAAGGGAAGGAGGAGGAGGGGAGGGAGTGACATGGATGGAAGGGGAGGAGGTGAGGACTGGGTGGAAGGGGAGGAGGTGAGGAGGGAGTGGCATGGGTGGAAGGGGAGGAGGTGAGGAGGGAGTGGCATGGGTGGAAGGGAAGGAGGAGGGGAGGGAGTGGCATGGGTGGAAGGGGAGGAGGTGAGGAGGGAGTGGCATGGATGGAAGGGGAGGAGGTGAGAAGGGGGTGGAAGGGAAGGAGGAGGATGGGAGGGGGTGGCATGGGTGGAAGAGGAGGAGTAGAAGGGAGAGGGAGAGGGTGTTGGGAAAACTCATTACGCTAACAAGTCATATTTCTCGCCATGTTTCTTCCTTTATCGCTGGTCGCGATGGGCGGAGGGTGTGACGTACGTAAGCACTGTGCCAGGTCTTTTCGTCGTCAAGCCTGTCACGACGTTATTGGACGGGCTGTTGCCACCTTACACCTGAGCGAAAATATATAGTCAAATAAGTAATATTATGTACAAATATATATATGTGTAGGAGTGGAAGAGGCGCGGGGTGGGGGCGGGGTGGTAGTAGTGGAGTGGGGAGTGGTCGGCCGGAGGATTGTTATGTAGGGCCTGAAAATACTGAGGGGGGTAAACATATATTAGGGTAGAAAAACGTAGGGGGTAATATTACAGTGCAAAGGGGTAGCAATACACAGGGGGGAACAATACAAAGGGGGTGACAATACAAAGGGGGGAACAATACAAAGGGTAACAAAACAAAGGGGGTAGCAATGCAAAGGGGTGACAATACAAAGGGGGTGACAATACAAAGGGGGTGACAATACAAAGGGGGTAGCAGTGCAAAGGATAACAATACAAAGGGGGCAACAATAAAAGGAGTAGCAATGCAAATGGGTGACAATACAAAGGTGGCAATAATACAAAGGGGTGACAATACAAAGGGGGTAACAATAAAAGGGGTAGCAATGCACAGGGGTATTAGTAAAAAGGGGCGATAGTAGTAAGAACAACACATCGTTGTTCCATGTTTACTTAGGGCGAACCATATGTCAAGGATGATTCACACCTAGCAGCTACTACATTACTCCATTCTGTATGTTCCAAGATAGAAGCGAAATTATAAACGCACACGGCGGTTTTGAGACAAGTCTCGCCTCTCGAGAACTCACTTAATCGAACCAACACGGTAGTCGTTTAACCGATAATTTATATGCCTTATTACAGAAAACTCATTATTATTATTTTGTACACATGTGTCATGTTATTATTTATAGACCGTGCGCCTTGCCGTTATTACGCACAATCGCCCACTTTTACCCGTTTTGTCTTCCACTTCCGGTCTCAGATGATGAACCTGAACGCGGACATCTTGCCGTCGTACCGCCAGGAGGCGCCCAAGACGCCGCCCCACATCATCCTGCACTACTCGGGGTTCAAGGCCACCTGGGACTGGATCATCTTGTTCCTGACCTTCTACACGGCCATCATGGTGCCCTACAACGCCGCCTTCAAGAACAAAACCATGGATGACGTGCCGCTCCTCGTCGTCGACAGCATCGTCGACGTCGTCTTCTTCATCGACATCGTCCTTAACTTTCACACAACCTTCGTCGGCCCCGGCGGCGAGGTCGTGTCGGATCCCAAGGTCATCCGCATGAACTACCTGAAGAGCTGGTTCGTCATCGACCTCCTGTCCTGTCTGCCTTATGACGTCTTCAATGCCTTTCAACATGTCGATGAGGTCAGTGTGTGTCTGCGTTCTGGTTGTGGTCCATCACGTATGTCACGTCGGTCACGTACGCCGCGTCGGTCACGTACGCTGCGTCGGTCACGTACGCCGCGTCGTCACTAAGTCTGGCTTTTCCTCTCTATTCTTGCTTGTTTTGTTAATGTATATCAGCAGGTGTGTCGGGTATGAGCAGCCTGAACTGCGTCACTAAACCTTGTCTCTGTCTCCCCCCGTGTTTCAGGGTATCAGCAGTCTGTTCAGCGCGCTCAAGGTGGTGCGGCTTCTGCGGCTGGGCCGCGTGGCCAGGAAGCTGGACCACTACATCGAGTACGGCGCGGCGGTCCTCATCCTGCTCATCTTCATGTTCGTCCTCATCGCCCATTGGTTCGCCTGTATCTGGTACACGATCGGCGAGCAGGAGGCGCTCCAGGGGGTCACCTACGGCTGGCTCCAGCGACTGGGGCGGGAGATTAAAGCGCCCTACGTGGCCGTCAACACGTCCGGCCGCGTGGAGTGGACTCAGGGACCCTCGGACGCTATGGCCTACGCGACGGCCCTCTACTACACGCTGTCGTGCATGACCAGCGTCGGCTTCGGCAACGTGTCCTCCAACACTGTCTACGAGAAGGCCTTCACCATCTGCATGATGATTCTGGGATGTGAGTGTGTGCTGCGGGGGGTGGGGGGGGGCGGGGGCTGGATGGGGTGTGAGGGGGAGGGGTGGGGGGTCTGGGGTGGGCGGCGACCACTGGCGGATAGTGATGATCTCCGGATTTTTAGATGCGCGATCCCCTGCTCTTGACCTTGACCTTTGCTTTCGTCGGCGGTCAATGTAGAAGAGCGGGTGAGGGTGGGGGATGGGTGGCGTTCTCTGCCAGGGGGCGCCGAATGAAGGGTATCGACGTAAGACCCTTCTTGACCTCTACATGTAGTCCAACTTAAAGTGACCACTACATGTCCTTGGTTGTCATACCTCGCAGCCCTAGTGTCATACCTTACGCGGTTCATTATCATAGCTTGCGCCGGTTGCTGTCATACCTTACGCGGTTAATTGTCATACCTTACGCGGTTAATTGTCATACCTTACGCGGTTAATTGTCATACCTTACGCGGTTAATTGTCATACCTTACGCGATTCTTTGTCAAACCTTACGCGATTCTTTGTCAAACCTTACGCGATTCATTGTCATACCTTACGCCGGTTGCTGTCCTACCTTACGCGATTAATTGTCATAGCCAGTTAATCAGTCTACCCACCGCTCTAACCTGCCGGTGAGTCTACACACCGCTCTAACCTGCCTGTCAGTCTACCCACCGCCCTAACCTGCCCGTCAGTCTACCCACCGCTCTAACCTGCCAGTCAGTCTACCCACCGCTCTAACCTGCCCGTCAGTCTACCCACCGCCCTAACCTGCCCGTCAGTCTACCCACCGCTCTAACCTGCCTGTCAGTCTACCCACCGCTCTAACCTGCCCGTCAGTCTACCCACCGCTCTAACCTGCCCGTCAGTCTACCCACCGCCCTAACCTGCCCGTCCGTCTACCCACCGCCCTAACCTGCCCGTGAGTCTACCCACCGCTCTAACCTGCCTGTCAGTCTACCCACCGCTCTAACCTGCCCGTCAGTCTACCCACCGCTCTAACCTGCCCGTCAGTCTACCCACCGCCCTAACCTGCCCGTCAGTCTACCCACCGCTCTAACCTGCCCGTGAGTCTACCCACCGCTCTAACCTGCCCGTCAGTCTACCCACCGCTCTAACCTGCCCGTCCGTCTACCCACCGCTCTAACCTGCCCGTCCGTCTACCCACCGCCCTAACCTGCCCGTGAGTCTACCCACCGCTCTAACCTGCCCGTCAGTCTACCCACCGCTCTAACCTGCCCGTGAGTCTACCCACCGCTCTAACCTGCCCGTCAGTCTACCCACCGCTCTAACCTGCCAGTCAGTCTACCCACCGCTCTAACCTGCCAGTCAGTCTACCCACCGCTCTAACCTGCCCGTCAGTCTACCCACCGCTCTAACCTGCCCGTCTGTCTACCCACCGCCCTAACCTACCCGTCAGTCTACCCACCGCTCTAACCTGCCAGTCAGTCTACCCACCGCGCTAACCTGCCAGTCAGTCTACCCACCGCTCTAACCTGCCAGTCAGTCTACCCACCGCCCTAACCTGCCCGTCTGTCTACCCACCGCCCTAACCTGCCCGTCAGTCTACCCACCGCTCTAACCTGCCCGTCAGTCTACCCACCGCCCTAACCTACCCGTCAGTCTACCCACCGCCCTAACCTGCCCGTCAGTCTACCCACCGCCCTAACCTGCCCGTCAGTCTACCCACCGCTCTAACCTGCCCGTCAGTCTACCCACCACCCTAATCTGCCCGTCAGTCTACCCACCGCCCTAACCTACCCGTCAGTCTACCCACCGCCCTAACCTGCCCGTCTGTCTACCCACCGCCCTAACCTGCCCGTCAGTCTACCCACCGCTCTAACCTGCCCGTCAGTCTACCCACCGCTCTAACCTGCCAGTCAGTCTACCCACCGCCCTAACCTAGCCGTCAGTCTACCCACCGCCCTAACCTGCCCGTCAGTCTACCCACCGCTCTAACCTGCCCGTCAGTCTACCCACCGCTCTAACCTGCCCGTCAGTCTACCCACCGCTCTAACCTGCCCGTCAGTCTACCCACCGCTCTAACCTGCCCGTGAGTCTACCCACCGCTCTAACCTGCCCGTCAGTCTACCCACCGCTCTAACCTGCCCGTCAGTCTACACACCGCTCTAACCTGCCCGTCAGTCTACCCACCGCTCTAACCTGGCAGTCAGTCTACCCACCGCTCTAACCTGCCCGTCAGTCTACCCACCGCCCTAACCTACCCGTCAGTCTACCCACCGCTCTAACCTGCCCGTCTGTCTACCCACCGCCCTAACCTGCCCGTCAGTCTACCCACCGCCCTAACCTACCCGTCAGTCTACCCACCGCTCTAACCTGCCCGTCAGTCTACCCACCGCTCTAACCTGCCCGTCAGTCTGCCCACCGCTCTAACCTGCCCGTCTGTCTACCCACCGCTCTAACCTGCCCGTCAGTCTACCCACCGCTCTAACCTGCCCGTCTGTCTACCCACCGCCCTAACCTACCCGTCAGTCTACCCACCGCTCTAACCTGCCCGTCTGTCTACCCACCGCCCTAACCTACCCGTCAGTCTACCCACCGCCCTAACCTACCCGTCAGTCTACCCACCGCTCTAACCTGCCCGTCAGTCTACCCACCGCTCTAACCTGCTCGTCAGTCTACCCACCGCTCTAACCTGCCGCCTCTTCACCCCTCCAGCCCTGCTCTACGCCACGATCTTCGGAAACGTGACGACGATCTTTCAGCAGATGTACTCGACGACGGGGCGTTACCACGACATGCTGAACAGCGTCCGAGAGTTCATGAAGCTTCACGACGTGCCCAAGGCACTCAGCGAACGCGTCATGGACTTCGTCGTATCCACCTGGGCCCTCACCAAAGGCATTGACACTTCCAAGGTCAGCGGGATGGGGCGCATAAAAATAAATATACATGCACTTTTAACTTATATATGCGAATTATATATAATAATAATATTAATAATAATATTATTATTATTAATTGTTTATGGACACTTCTATATATTAACGTGATTTAACGAGATTTGCCAGTTCGGTTTAGGTTTATCGAGAAGAGCGAAAATCACAAACGGGAATTGTATGATAAATTTGCTTATGAGTTAAGTGTAATCGCAGAGAAGGAAGGTTGTTCACGCGTTAGTAATCGACGCCGATGGTCTTATCGTCGACTTACGGTGGTGTATAATTCAAGTGACAGCCCAGGAACGCGTCTCGATCAGGCTCAGGTATCTAAGTCTGGACAATACCTCGATCACGGATCATTCATCTCAGAACCTCCTCAAATGTCTGGATCTGGCTATTAGACACTGGTCTCCATATATAACGCCTTTATAAATAAACCCCATGGCATGCTATCCCAAAGGAAGAGACGACCATTTTATTATATATATATATATAATAATAGTTTTATTAAAAAAACAATGCTCAGTTTACCCAGAATAGAGATTGTGAACAACTGCAAAGTTCAACGGAAAAAGAAGCCACAATTAACAATACGTCACCGCGGCATACAAGTATAGCTATCTAGCGAACAAGCTAGAGATGACAATTTGAGGGGATCTGCAATTTGCCTCGCGGCTAAATAAACTAATTTTTCGGTGGGGCTGATGATGACACAATTGGGTCTTTAAGTGACGTCACCTCCAGCCAATCCGGTTTTGGGTACATGACAATTCACCGCCCCATATAGAGCACATGGGCAGCTCTTTGTAATGACGTAAAACGCACATTCAAAACTAGTATGAATATAAAAGTACAACGGTTACCCCAAACATTTATTCCATATGGTTTTCAACTCTAGCAGTGCATTCATATCCAAAACATCACGTCTAGTTTGAGGCCCATAGTACAGTATAGCTGTATAGAGGGACCGCTGACGCGTTGGTCCCAGAATGGTTGTTTCTCGAGGTGAGCGCGGCCATTGCTGTCTGTGACGTCACTTTTAAGTGTTGTGTAACCTACCGGGGCCGATTGAATTCGTCGTTTCGACTTCCCTGGATCATGATTAAGTACATCAACATCGGGGGCTGGGGGAGTGGGAGTGGGCGGGGGTATGCCATTCAATTGTTACGTAATGAGTTATAATTACTGACAAGTGAGTTATCGGCGAGTTCAAATAACACAACATGTTGACAACGTATAAGACAGAGCCAGTATGAGTGTACAGATATGACAGAGATGCCAGCCAATATATGTGTAGAATTATGTACCCTACTCTCACTCACCCACCGGGGACATGGCTCCACTCTCCCTTCTTTCTCCCATTGACGCGATATGACCAAAAGTGGTTAAAGGGTCCTGAATATACAACCAACTAACCTACTTTCACTCAAGTGCTGAACTGCTCTACAGACATGCAAGCCAACATGCATAGAATGCGGCAGTTCAGGGTTCGATTTCTCACATTTTCGTTTTTTTTATGAATCACGGACTGCTAGCAAACGCTTCCAATGTGTATTCTGAATGAAACTTGTGACCAACAATGGTTCAATTTAATATATTGTCAGGTAACCATGGACTTATGTGAGGTAACTATGGACTTATGTAGGGGTAAAAATGGACCTATGTGGGTTACCATGGACTTATGTGTGGGTAACCATGGACTTATGTGGGGGTAACCATGGACTTATGTGTGTCACCATTCACTTATATGGGGTTACCATGGAATTATGTAGGGTAACCAATGACCTGTTATTTCCGCTCAATTTTTAAATCCGACCAATTCACAGTCCGGTGTCTGTATAACGGGTACACATGCTAATGCAAATCTAACAACCATTCCATGAACTCCCCAAGCCTGAGATCATTACTATATGACACTGATACTATCTACCCCTCACACACAGGTGCTGAATTACTGCCCGAAAGACATGAAGGCCGACATCTGCGTACACCTGAACCGTAAGGTGTTCAACGAGCACCCTGCGTTCCGGCTGGCGAGCGACGGGTGTCTACGAGCCTTGGCCATGCACTTCTCCATGACGCACAGCGCGCCGGGCGACATGCTCTTCCACCAGGGCGAGAGTCTCGACTCGCTGTGCTTCATTGTCTCGGGCTCGCTAGAGGTCATCCAGGACGACGAGGTGGTGGCCATCTTGAGTACGTATACCGGTCACCAGACGGAGTTGTTGATTTCGTCTGTCTAGGTCTCTTTCTTTCTTTTTGTTTTGTCTGTCTTGGGCTCTTTCTTTAATAATTGTTTTGTCCGCTTTGACATTAGCACCGATTCGCAGTGAGCACTATAAACAACTGCGTGTTAGATAAGGAATGAGTTGTAGGTCCTTATTGGGATCGAAGAACTTCGAGGCTTAGCCGAGAAGTTGTCCTTACCGGCAAAACACGACTCCGAGGAAACAATAGAAGTATGCATTAATGGGATTTAATGCATACTTCCTTATCTAATACTTAATGCATACTTCTATTGTTTCCTCGGAGTCGTGTTTTGCCGGTAAGGACCTGCGGACCGTGAGCAGGAGGTCATTATTGTACCAGAGCGGGTGATTATAGTTCCGTCACAATAATGACCCCTCGCTCACATACTCCATGCCATCGCCGCCTCCTCGGAGGAAACAATAGAAGTAGGCATTAAGCCAGATAAGGAATGAGTTGTAGGTCATTATTGGGATCTCAACTTCTCGGCTACGCCTCGAAGTTCTTCGATCCCAATAAGGACCTACAACTCATTCCTTATCTAATACATAATGACCTACAACTCATTCCTTATCTGGCTTAATGCATACTTCTATTGTTTCCTCCGAGGAGGCGGCGATGGCATGGAGTATCTGAGCGAGGAGTCATTATTGTGACGGAACTATAATGACCCCCCTGGTACAATAATAACCTCAAACTCATGCTTCGCAGGTCATTACCGGCAAAACACGACTCGAAGGAAACAATAGAAGATGCACTAAATGCTAACAGCGACGGCCCGGGGGAGTCCAAATGTGTTAGTGGACAAATGGCGCGGTTTGCTTCGGGGATGGAGGGAAGGGTTGGGGGAAAGTGGGTGGCGGGGAGGGGAGGGGAGAAGTGGGTTATATGTACCAGATTTGTTTCAACGTAGATCTATAGATCCCCTCCGACATGGACAGATGCATGTTAAACAACGTGAGGGCGTGCACGCCCCTGCATCATTGAATGCTATGGACAATTTTTTTCCCATGTTTACACAGAGATAGAATGCTCTCGCATAATCAGCCACCACCCCCCCCCCCCCCGCACATACACACAAAAGTCCCCCTCCCCGAATCTAGGTATACTGTCCGTAAATATAGATACATTGCTTATTTACTGACTAGCGCCAGAAGGCGGGTGAATCCCCGTCGATAATAAAACACATATTCATTCACTGGTGACGCAAGACGAACGAGCCACTGAGTTAGATATGATGGCACACAACGAATACAACATGCTGACAAGTGGGCTCCTCCTCCTCCCCCTCCCTAGCCCGCTCCTCTTCCCGAGCCCCTCCTGCCTCCTCTCACTCCCCCAACCTCTCCCCCTCCCCCTTCCCATCCGCCAGTAACCTCCCTCTCCCCATCCCTGAAGCCTCCCCCCCCCCTCCTTTACCATCATCCAGCCCCCTCCGCCCCGTCCGTTCTCCACCCGTTACGCAGTTCTAAATGTCACAATCTGTCTGCCATCTTTGCATCTACCGCTCAGTCTCTGTTATAACTTGTAGCTATGGTGAGACACCCCCACCCCCCCCCCCCCACTCCACCCCCTGACAACAGGTTATTTAATTAAAAAAGAGGACGCGGCCTGGGTACTGCTCAGCACGTGAGGTGTCATGCCATGCGCAAACGGTGACTTCCTTCCGCCGCCGACCGACGCGGGAGCGAGAGGGGTGGGGGGGGGGGGGGGCGGTGAGGGGGGAGGAAGTGAAGGGAAGGCGTGATCGATAGAACGCTTCTAGACACTCTTCTTCACCCCGCCCCGCCTCGCCCAGTCCCGCCCCCACCAACACACACATGCTCATCCAGCCCTACCCCCCCCCCCCGCACCCACCACGGGACCACCCCCGCTTCAGGTCAGCCTCAGCCATGCAGTCTAAGCATTGTCAACTGCATATTTCATGATTTGTTGATTAACAGGTTTGCGGTCTCTGGTTTGAAGTAAACACGGGGATTTTCCATATAACCCGGCCAGACAGCTTCCCACTCAGTGCCATCTACTCCCCCCTCCCTCCCCTCTTCCCCTACCGCAGACTCTTCCGCACGGTGGCACCACCAGCTGCTCAAACACCATTGCCATAGCAATAGAAAACTACAAATTTGAGAATACATCATGGCAAGCCATTAGCTTCAGAATTCCAGAAAGCGATTGTTTTCTGCCGACAAACCTGTCCTCACTGTCCTGTCCAAGTTAACGACAGGTCGTAATTTGTATGAACAGCGGAAATAAGCGTGATTATTGGGGTTCAGCTATCTTCGTGCGATTTATTTGCTACCAATATTATTCAAAACTATGTTTGCCATATATTTGTTGAATAAATTCAACATTTGTCTCTCTTTTTTTCGGGCCGGCAATTCATTCTTTTAATTTTGCGAACAAGACTTACGAGATCTTATTGAAATGACCCCTGGCAGATCCATAACGCTATAACCATAGATTCGGTTAGTACCCTACTTTTCTCTCCTGTTTATACATTACCTCATACAAAATTCATTCTCCCGCCGGGTATCCTTTACGGCAAATAAAATTATATGTGCTTTGGCGTGCCAATGACATTTATAATATGTTATATTTGTGTCGTGACAGTTGTACGTGACCATAACCAAATCAAACATTGATCGATCTGAAGTTATTAGTTAAAGCCGTTTGGTCGGACGCGTAACGTACGGCTGGGTAGCCAACCAACACGTCTTTACCCCACGGGCGTTCACACGTGGCCTTTTAACGCCAATTTATTCATCGTAGTCGATAATAGGGAGCCGAGAGATAAAAACTGGCCACAGCCATACCGGTTCCGCCATCGTGACATGTTTACGGTTCCGACCAGAGCTCATCACGGTCAAGCTCCCCGCACGGTGGCGCTACGCAAGCTCCGCTTTTACCGCTGCTGTCGGCCGGGGGCAAATTTCAAGATTCTTGAAAAACCGTCAAATCAGCTGTAATTTCTTCATTAACATTTTCAAGAATAAAACGTAAAAACAACGAGCTCTGTGTATTTAATACCGCAAAAGACATATTGTACCCTTTCGAAAAAGTTATAATTGTGACTGAACTCTTTCTTTTCATCACCTGATACGGTGTGTTATTAGGCTTAGGCTGGGTCCCGGCACTAAATTGTAGAAATGCGCGGCGCATTTTTCCTATCCATTTGCGCAGCGCCGCCCTAGCGAGCGTGTGTGAAAATGCATTGAGGAAGTAGGCGAGGCGACAACAGAGATATAATGGACCCCTAACGGAGTGAGTCGAAGGCAGAGAGTGCATCACAAGTTCGTTCTGCGTATGCGCACTAGAACTTCCGCCGCAGGACTTACATGCTCAACAACGAAAGTCATTATATGCGTAAAAAAAAGCGACATCTGGCCAGAAACGTGTCATGCACTTAATGCAATTAATATTTCAGAAAGGAGAAAGCAACGCGACGAGAGAAGGATAACGTTTGGTGAACTCACATAATATCATATCATATGTAGATCTTTAGTGAAAAGGGTGGAGGGTCAATGCAAGGAATGATAAAACAGAAGATACTTCGTATAGTGCGTTGAAAATGAACTAATTAAACGCGTACACTTCTGTCTCTTAAAACCCGACTGCGACATCATTATTATTGCATTTCTTTCGACATATACATTTCTATTCGTGCTTGAAATTCGACATGTAACGATTTCTATTAGAGCTTGAATTTCGACATGTGGCGACTTCGTTGATTCTGATTTTCTGACGCACTGGAGATCTGTGTTCTAGATATCTTACGACGATATACGCATCAGGGAGAAGAAGAAAGCACGTTTAACCACATTAGTATGCTAATGTTGTGAGGGTTTTTTTCTCACTCCGCCGCTAGGGCCAGCCCGTTATTGAGCGCTCTGGCTATTGTTGGCGGGTTTACAGTATGGATCGGTGAGGCGAGAATGGCTTCATCTCAAAGGACAATGCCGCGCCGCCTACCTCGGCGTAGTCTCCACACAAAGACACTCATATATACTGCCGGGATTTAGCACCACCCTCACGCTCCCACTCCACCTCACTCGTCACTAATAGCACCCCGCCCCCCTCCCACGGTCGTACACCAACCCCTTCCTCCAGAGGCCCCTGCTGCCACAGCTCGCACTGAACTATAGCATGGTGACTGACAGAATCGCGGAGAACTCCTTTTATCGCTCGCCGTTACAGAGGTTGGATGTGCGTATCTATAGAGAGGTGGGAGGTGTTGGAGGGTGGGTATGGAAGTGATGCGAAGGGCAGGGCAAGAGAGGGGGAGAGGCGACAGTTTCATATGGGGTGGAGAAGGAGGGAAGGGTGGGTTACCTGGGTGAATATGATTTGGGTGAAAGTGAAAAGGCAGGAGGCGGGAGGCAGGGCCGGGAAAGGTGGCTGTTTCACATGGGTTGAAGACGGGGGGGTGTGGGGTTAGGTGAATATGGGAGTGAGGTGAAGGTGAAAAGGCAGGGGATGGGAGGGAGGGGATGGACGACTGTTTCACATGGGGGTGGATAGAGAGGGGGGGGAGGCTAGGTGAAACTGGGAGAAGGGACTCATTCACAGAGGTTTGGGGCCGGGTATGGGAGTGAGGAGAGGAGAGGGCGGGCAGGGGGGGGGGGGGGGTGGGGGAGGGGGAGTTGTTTCCGGTTGGTCGCGGTCTCGGTTGCCACCACGCGCTGAGAATGACATTGTATAGTGATCGATGCCGAGCCAACGCGATTTCCGATCAGGCTCCGGTTCGATGTATGAACGCCTTAAGCCTGCTGTCTGGCGTGTCCCGGGGCTGGACGGGTGTTCAATAAGTCTCGCAAGGCCCTACTCACGGCCGCTTTGTGGGCTTCACGACCGGTCACGACAGATCGTTTTTATTCCGAGAACACTACTTGTAACATTGCGTGGGCTGCAAAAGAAAATCAATACTTGGTGTTTTCTTTTTCGCAGGCAACGTAAGTATGTGAGTTTACAAAACATTGCCTAGTAATTCTATACAAATCGGTTGCGTGAGAATTAATCATCAAGCATAGATCTATCCAGGTACAAATATATGTCATTGGAGACGGATACTGTTTGGAAACATCAACATTACAACGGTATTTACGTCTTCACGTCTCCCAACTAGCCACGTCATGTATCCACGCCTTCCCGTATCCACGCCTCCCCGTATCCACGCCTTCCCGTATCCATGCCTTCCCGTATCCACGCCTTCCCGTATCTACGCCTTCCCCTATCCACGCCTTCCCCTATCCACGCCTTCCCCTATCCACGCCTTCCCGTGTCCACGCCTTCCCGTGTCCACGCCTTCCCGTATCTACGCCTTCCCCTATCCACGCCTTCCCCTATCCACGCCTTCCCGTGTCCACGCCTTCCCGTATCTACGCCTTCCCCTATCCACGCCTTCCCGTGTCCACGTCTTCCCGTATCCACGCCTTCCCGTATCCATGCCTTCCCGTATCCACGCCTTCCTGTGTCCACGCCTTCCCGTATCCACGCCTTCCCGTGTCCACGCCTTCCCGTGTCCACGCCTTCCCGTGTCCACGTTTTCCCGTGTCCACGCCTTCCCGTATCCACGCTTTCCCGTATCAACGCCTTCCCCTATCCACGCCTTCCAGTATCACGCCTTCCCGTATCCACGCCTTCCCGTATCAACGCCTTCCTTTATCCACGCCTTCCCGTGTCCACGTCTTTCCGTGTCCACGTCTTCCCGTGTCCACGCCTTCCCGTATCCACGCCTTCCCGTGTCCACGCCTTCCCGTGTTCACGCCTTCCCGTATCCACGCCTTCCCGTGTCTACGCCTTCCCGTATCCACGCCTTCCCGTGTCCACGCCTTCCCGTGTCCACGCCTTCCCGTGTCCACGCCTTCCAGTATCCACGCCTTCCAGTATCAACGCCTTCCCCTATCCACGCCTTCCCGTATCCACGCCTTCCCGTGTCCACGCCTTCCCGTGTCCACGCCTTCCCGTGTCCACGCCTTCCAGTAACCACGCCTTCCCGTATCAACGCCTTCGCCTATCCACGCCTTCCCGTATCCACGCCTTCCCGTGTCCACGCCTTCCCGTGTCCACGCCTTCCCGTGTCCACGCCTTCCAGTATCCACGCCTTCCCGTATCAACGCCTTCGCCTATCCACGCCTTCCCGTATCCACGCCTTCCCGTGTCCACGCCTTCCCGTGTCCACGCCTTCCAGTATCCACGCCTTCCCGTATCAACGCCTTCCCCTATCCACGCCTTCCCGTATCCACGCCTTCCCGTGTCCATGCCTTCCCGTGTCCACGCCTTCCCGTGTCCACGCCTTCCAGTATCCACGCCTTCCCGTATCAACGCCTTCGCCTATCCACGCCTTTCCGTATCCACGCCTTCCCGTGTCCACGCCTTCCCGTGTCCACGCCTTCCAGTATCCACGCCTTCCCGTGTCCACGCCTTCCCGTGTCCACGCCTTCCAGTATCCACGCCTTCCCGTGTCCACGCCTTTCCGTGTCCACGTCTTCCCGTGTCCACGCCTTTCAGTATCCACGCCTTCCCGTGTCCACGCCTTTTCGTGTCCACGTCTTCCCGTGTCAACACCTTCCCGTGTCCACGCCTTCCCGTGTCTACGCCTTCCCGTGTCCACGCCTTCCCGTGTCCACGCCTTCCAGTATCCACGCCTTGCAGCATCCGTGCTTTTTTGCCGTGTCCTTCCCGGTATCAGCTTTAACCCCCGCCTCCCACCAGCTCTAACCCCCCCACCCACCTGCTCTAACCCCCGCCTCCCACCAGCTCTAACCCCCGCCACCCACCTGCTCTAACCCCCGCCTCCCACCAGCTCTAACCCCCCCACCCACCAGCTCTAACCCCCCCACCCACCAGCTCTAACCCCCGCCTCCCACCAGCCCTGACCCCCGCCTCCAACCATCCTTGACCCCCGCAACCCACCAGCTCTAACCCCCGCCTCTCTCTCGCTCCAGGCAAGGGGGATGTGTTCGGCGACCAGTTCTGGCGCGAGGGGGCCATCGGCCAGTCGATGGCCAACGTCCGGGCACTCACCTACTGCGACCTGCACATCATCAAGCGAGACCGGCTGCTCGAGGTGCTCGACTTCTACCAGGCCTTCGCCAACTCCTTCGCCAGGAACCTCACCCTCACCTACAACCTGAGACACCGGGTAGGTAGCCAATAGGTCGCCAGTAGGTCGCCTGTAGTTCGCCAGAAGGTCGCTAATAGGTCGCCAGTAGGTCGCCAGTAGGTCGCCGGTAGATCGCGTAATAGGTCGCCAGTAGGTCGGCTGTAGATCGCCCAATAGGTCGGCTGTAGGTCACCCATTAGGTCGGCTATAGATCGCCCAATAGGTCGGCTGTAGGTCACCCATTAGGTCGGCTATAGATCGCCCAATATGTCGGCTGTAGTTCGCCCAATTGGTCGGCTGTAGATCGCCCAATAGGTCGGCTATAGATCGCCCAATAGGTCGGCTGTAGATCGCCCAATAGGTCGGCTGTAGGTCGCCCAATAGGTCGGCTGTAGATCGCCCAATAGGTCGGCTGCAGATCGCCCAATAGGTCGGCTGTAGGTCACCCATTAGGTCGGCTGTAGTTCGCCCAATTGGTCGGCTGTAGATCGCCCAATAGGTCGGCTATAGATCGCCCAATAGGTCGGCTGTAGATCGCCCAATAGGTCGGCTGTAGGTCGCCCAATAGGTCGGCTGTAGATCGCCCAATAGGTCGGCTGTAGATCACCCATTAGGTCGGCTGTAGATCGCCCAATAGGTCGGCTGTAGATCGCCCAATAGGTCGGCTGTAGGTCGCCCAATTGGTCGGCTGTAGATCGCCCAATAGGTCGGCTATAGATCGCCCAATAGGTCGGCTGTAGATCGCCCAATAGGTCGGCTGTAGGTCGCCCAATAGGTCGGCTGTAGCTCGCCCAATAGGTCGGCTGTAGATCACCCATTAGGTCGGCTGTAGATCGCCCAATAGGTCGGCTGTAGATCGCCCAATAGGTCGGCTGTAGATCGCCCAATAGATCGGCTGTAGATCGCCCAATAGGTCGGCTGTAGATCGCCCAATAGGTCGGCTGTAGATCGCCCAATAGGTCGGCTGTAGATCGCCCAATTGGCCCCCAGTAATTTGCCAGTATGTTGCCACCACTGCTCTGATTGGTCAGCTGATCATGTGTATCAAAGTAAAAGAAACTGTTAGTTATACAAAGTGTGTATATCGAGAACAGAAGCATATATTATACTGTTTATCAATGTAACGCAAACTATTATTTTTAATGATGTTTAAAGTAAAATTATCTTTTCTGGACTCATTGAGCCCGGCTCGTTAATTTCATACAGTCGTTAGGACGCTTATATCCTTTAATCGTTATCTTACCCGTCGTTAGCTTACATAATTATAGGGTTTCGTGAACATTCTTATTGGTAAATCACTCCCCGGTTAGCATTGTCAGGCTCGTCATTTTTGTGCCGATATTTTCCTTCCTTAACTTTGAATTTTGTATTATTACTTTAATACGTGTATTCAATAATCTGCAATACGTGTATGCAATATTCTTCAATACGTGTATTCAATATTTCTCAATAGGTCTATTCAATATTCCTCGATACGTGTATTCAATATTCTTCAATACGTGTATTCAATATTGTTCAATTGGGTTCTTCAACCGTCCTTGTCCAAGCCTCACCCGTCAGCGTCCAGGGAGGTTCCTTGACCCAGTTTGTAATTGTTTAATAGACTTTATCTAATACACGAAACAGTGGCTTGCAACATCACCATGTCGTGTGATTTTAATTGACTTTTGCGTGTGTTGTCAGATCATATTCCGGAAGGTGGCGGACGTGAAGCGGGAGAAAGAGCTGGCCGAGAAACGCAAGAACGAGCCGCCGCTAGAGCTGTCACATGACCACCCCGTGCGCAAGCTCATCTCGCGCTTCCGGAAGATCAGCGTCGGGAAAAACGTGCCCCAGAACAACGTGGCGGACCTGGAGCGGGGCGAGCAGACCCCGAACAACATCCAGCTGCAGCAGATCCAGAATCCGCTGGCGGTGGCGCGGGCCAACGGCGGCACCCCGCACCTCATCAACGTGACCGAGAAGTCAAACAGCTCGGCGGCCGGCGGCGGCGGAAACATCAACGTTAACACGCGCGCCGCTAGCAAATGGGGCAAGTTCCTAGCCGGGGCTGCTTCAGGGGCGGCGGCCTCAGCAGGGGCCGCCTCCTCCCCCGGTAGGGGCGGCGGCGGGCAGGGTCAGGGCCAGGGCAAGGGGGGTGGCGGGTCCGGCCACGCAGGGGGTGGTAGTGCTGACGGCGGCGGTGGTGGTAGTGGTGCTAACATGGCTCCGACCCCCGTCGCTCCGCCGAGTAAGTTCGGCCCGGCGCCCAAGCCCGGATCCAAGTGGGGTCGGTTGCTAGGCAACAAGCAACAGGAGCCGATCCAGGAAGCGAGCGAGGATGAGGAACGCGCGGAGCGGCGTCCGGCAGCGGCGGGGGGCGGTGGGGGGACCCAGCGGGAGAAGCGGTCCAACCTGCGGAAGGCGGACTCGGAGGACAGTGGCATCCTGCGGAGCGACGCCCGTCTGGAGCAGGCTGGCGGGGAGGACGCGCCGCTCACACAGCGGGACATCGTGTGCTCCTTGCACGGGGGCAGCCAGCCCTCCATCACCGAGCAGCACCTCATCACCTCCCTCTACGACATCAAGCTCGAGATTAAGGAAGAAATCGAGACGCTGAGCCAGAAAATGACTCGCATCGACATGCAAATCGGCGACATCTTGAAGATGTTCAGCCCCCACCCCTCGCCCTTCCCCTCTCACACGCCATCCTCCTTCAGTTCCCGGATGAACACATCGTCGGAAACGAACAGCTGCAGCAGCAGCACCACGGAGACCAACAGCATCGTCACCTCGCCCAAGGGGTCTGTGCCCTCATCGCCGCACCGCGTCCCCGGAGTCGGCCTGACACACGAGCACCTGCCCAGCACCAGTCTGGACAGCAGCAGGGCCGACACCCCCCCTGCCACTGCTGGTGGTGGGGCCACCGGGGGCGCGAATGGGGGGTCCTCCTCCTCTCCGCCAGGGGCCGGCGTGTTCGGCCCCAGCTCAACCATCCCGGCTCGCCCCGTCGTGGCGGGGGCCACCCCCGCTAGTACCGGAGCAGACATTAGCCACGGTACCGTGCCCGCCTCCTCCTCCCCCTCCTCCTCCACCTCCTGCGTCACTTCCGGCGTGGTCACGTCCAGTGGCCGGCCCGGAAGTGGAACTCCACGCCAGGCGTCGGCTTCCGGTTCCGCCGGATCCGGATCCTCTCGGCGGAGCAGCACGCGCCGGAAACGGTCATCGGGCCGGAAGCGTGTGGCGCCTAGCGACCTAGATGAGTCCCCAGGGGGCGCCATGACCAGTCACGACGACGAGGGAGCTCATATCAAAGACAGAGATTTGGATATTCTTTGAAGGCCAGCCAGATAGTCGTGTATGGATATTGTTTGCTGGCATGCATCCTCGGGTCGTCCGGAGCGTCTAGACCAGCCAGCCAACCACGTGGTCCGGCCAGCGATAGATAAGGGGCAAGTACTATCGGCAGTAAAACTTGCCGGGCGCCACGTGCGCTTATCTCAAGGTCACCTTGGAGGCATATATAACCGCGATGATGCAGACACCGCGGCAGGCCGGGTGAAAGCGACGACAGAGGGCGCGCTGGTGTAGGGTGACCCTAGTCTAGCCGGGGACACGCCTTCGTGAACCAAAAATCACGTGTGTACCGCCACCTCTCGGTGCCAGCTCGGTGCCAGTGGCTCCACCAGGTGGGCGGCGTCGTAAACAACATGAGGGAGTGAGAGTGTCGGACGTCGTGTCACGTGACACACTGGCCCATTAAAAAAAGAGATATTTATTAATAATAATAACATTAATAATGACACAAAGCCAGCAATGCTCACTGACAAACAAGTACCGCCTGTAGCGCCCATGCCGTGGCAGACCGGCCACGCAGCCCACCGCCGACCGACTACTGACCGACCTACAGTCAGCAGCAGCCCAGGAACCAAGATAGCTAACCAGGACCACCACGTGACTTTTGCCTGCGTGACGTCATTCCTGCATGCACCAAGTGACCTGGGCGTTTGTGTCTTGAACATCATTTCACCGAAGTCTTGACATGTACAGACCGCACGCACTGTAAAACAGGCCTTATGTGATGTGTATATAGACATATATTTGCAAATTTCTACCATATTTGACTCATCACGGTGTTATTTTTATTGCGTATTTCTCCATTGCATCCACAATAATATCGCACATCTATGGTCTTTTTTTTGGCTTGAATTTTCTCTTTTTTAATGGCAACTGCACATCGTATTTTACATACCTTGTATATTATAGGGTCCCTTAATTAAACACGCATATATCACAGAGCTTTCACCCCAGTCCTCTCCAGAGACGCTACCCGTTATCCAGTCATTCAGTCAGTCAGATATTAACACATATACGTAAAGGGTTAAAGATTAAGTCTAAACCGGAAAACTAATTTGATCAGGTCAAAACAAAGCTCGAGGTACGAGCGGCAAAGTTTCTTTGATATAACGTATTACCCAAAGACCTAGTCAAGGGTGAAACTGGGGAAGGGGGGAGTGAGGGTAGTTAGTGTCCAGCTTTGTAAGCGTGATTTGGAAGAGAAACGGTTAATTTGTCGTGCCATATCTGTGATAGGCTGAAGTTAAACTCTTTAAATGCCAAAATATCGCATTCCAGGCTAGTTTGTTTATTGCCTGCCTTGTCAGCTGGTATACATAAGTATGCCAGCCTGTTGGGTTATTAAACAACAACATCGTTTTTCAGGAAGTGTAAACAACTGTTGACACATACTTCAATATTTCCATTTAATTAAATTAATATCATTCGTAAGGAACTAATGACCAAATGAACTGTAAGGCTATACAGATTGTCATACAGTGGTCTGCAGCGTAAGAAGGTCACTGTTAATATGCATGTTTCCAGGGTATCTCAAGTGACCTTTACCGTGACAAGGTCGCCAGTGACCTTTAGCGTCACGAAGGTCACCCGTGATCTTTAGCGTGACGAAGGTCACCAGTGACCTTAAGCGTGACAAAGGTCATCCGTGACCTTGAGCGTGACGGACATCGGTGACCTGCAGTTTAACGATGACCTCTTCTGCCCGCCGCCTTGCTAAGGTCACCCAGTGACCTGCGGTGTGACTATATAGTCACGTGTAATCTGTAGCGTGACGATGATATCTGGAACCTCTGCATACTTCTGCCGCCTGCAGCGTAACGTAACGTAACGTGACGTAACGACCCGTAGTGACCCGCAGCACAACCCTACGTACCTCACATTGTAGATATCGTCTGCACGGCAAAGACACTGTGATGTTCGTCATGTTTCGTTTTTTTCGTTTTACCGGTTGCATTCTCGTGACGCGCTCTCGCCACGGTCAAGGTCATTGTTAATGGTAGGAGACGTTCTATGTGAAGGTGGGGGGTGGGGGGGCAGGTGTCTGTGTGTGTGTGCGCGCGTGGGGGTGGGAGGGGAGTGGGGGATGGTGTTACCAACTCGTTCGATTGTACTGCTTGCCCACTAGGGGTTAGTGTCGCGGTTTGCCCACTAGGGGTTAGTGTCGCGGTTATTTTAAAGCTCCGTGTTCGATATCCACCTGCAGATAATGCTTCTTCGTAAAACCTGACATCGGGGCTTGAATATACTGACATGCAAGTGTATACTTACACAAACATATATATATATAGCTGATATACGAGTCCCGCCATCAGTGAGCATGCCACACCTCGCGTCGCTGTGGCAGTCAGGGAAAGACAGGTCAGCGGGCTGGCGTGTGTGTGTGTGTGTGCTCATCACAGATAATGCACAGCCCACCGACCGTAACATACGTGACCGTAACATACGTGACCGTAACATACGTGACCGTAACATACGCGACCGTAACATACGTGACCGTAACATATGTGACTAACAGACACGTGACTGTAACAGACACGTGACTGTAACAGATACGTGACTGTAACAGATGCGTGACTAACAGACACGTGACTGTAACAGATGCGTGACTGTAACAGACGCATGACTGTAATAGTGACCCTGGCAGACGCCTGACACTGGTAGGCACGTGATCCATCCTCACGCTGTAAGCCAAAAACAGGCCTCTCAGATCTCGAGACAGAGTACCAGACGTGTTTTTTTCGTCTTGAGTTCGTTTCCTTCTTGTGTGCAAGGAATGTACTGCTGTTCACGCTGCTCAGTAAGTGCTTAGTTCTCCATATAATGTCAAAATCAAGTAGTTTTTTTTCAGTTGACGTGCACTCGCAGCCAGCCAGTTTGTATCTGATAATTATGCCCGGACTGTACGTTTAGGGGTTTAATTAACCTCAACATAAGCTGGGGACAGAGCCTGTAGCATTCTATGAAGAATTTGTTTCGATTGGCGAGCGCGGCGGGAGAGCCATCCAGTTCCCACTCTTTAAGCATTACCCTGTCCAACGTTTCCTTCTAATCCACGTGGCCACCGCCTGATGCAAGCCGTAGTCAGTGTCTATGTGGCAAACACTCTTGCCTGTTTTTAATATACATTTCTATTACGTAATTCTCCCATTATTAATTTTGAAACTTTCCTTTGTTTGCCGTTCGTTGTATACCGTTCGTTATACTCAACATTCCTCGTTATATTCTATCGGTTATAATCTTCGTTATACTCGCGTTATATTAGTGGGTTATACTCTTCATGATTCACGTTATACTAATTCTGTTATATCCAACACGTGGTATATTTTCCGCGTTATATACTCAGTGTTATACTCTTCTCGTTATACGCATCCTGTTATACTCCGTTATAAATACTAATCATGTTATACCCTACTGGCGTCCCATTCCCCTTACACTCAACGTTCTTACTTATATATATCCAGTTATACTCCATGATTCTACTCCTGTTACACCGTACTCCGTTATTCTGGTCAGCTGTGTTATACTCTCCCGTTATACTGTTTCTGTGGGATGCTCTGTTCGTTCCTGTTACACGACCACGTGGTGCTGTGTGCCACAGACGACGAGGCCACCGCAGGGTGGGCCGCGCCCCTTCCTGCAGCCACCTAACACTGAGGTCAGGGCGGCGAATAGCGTTTGTATTTCATGCATTCACAAATAAGCGTTGAATTCAAATAAAATGGTTCCATTGGATCATGCGTTGTGTTATTTTTAATATACTTAATACCGTCTCGCTTAAGTAATACACGTATTCACGAATGTCTCGCTTAAGTAATACACGTATTTATGCATGTCTTGCTTAAGTAATACACGTATTCATGCATGTTTCGCTTAAGTAATACACGTATTCACGAATGTCTCGCTTAAGTAATACACGTATTTATGCATGTCTTGCTTAAGTAATACACGTATTCATGCATGTTTCGCTTAAGTAATACACGTATTCACGAATGTCTCGCTTAAGTATGACTGTAACACGTATTTACGAATGTATCGCTTAAGTAATACACGTATTCACGAATGTCTCGCTTAAGTAATACACGTATTCACGCATGTCTCGATGAACTAATACACCTGACTACAAATAACTATACATTGTGGAATGTTAATACATTGTCAAATGAGTCAACGGTTATACAATGTCAAATACTTTACTCTTACCGATATCAATGACTTTACGCACACGATCCATGAGCGTGTCCAGGTGGTGGGGGGGGGGGGGGCACGTGCTCCCCCGTAGCAAACCATTTTATAGAACTCTATAGAAGTTCTATAGCAACAATTATAGAAGTATGATTTTCTATAGAATGTTTTTGTACATAACTCTACAGGACACTTATTTTCTATAGAACGTAAACAGATATTTCTATAGAAAAAATACTTCATATAGAAGGAGCAGGGATAGTTCTATAGAGCAATTGGTTTCTATTGAACGTATATAGAAATATTATTTCGAGATGGACATTTTTTCCTCTCGTTGCCGGTTATGATCAGGTACGCTTGCAGGTTTGTAGATGTTCTGTTTTTGTGAAAGGATACATGAAGGTAATTCTCTTATCCTATATTTACCACGCGAATCATGGCATTAATTTTGTAAGACATCATTAACCCTCTTACAGAATCTCCATAAAAACAATTCTAAATATTACTATCGACTTTTCTGTGGACATTATAGACGTTTCCCCGTAGAGTTTTCATAGAATTTCCATAGAATTTTCCCATGGAGTCTCCATCGAGTCTCCATTTCTCCATTTCATTCCACCAAGATTTGACGTTTTTGTCAAATGACGTTTTGGGTTCTAACACACGTGTACTTTTTGATTGTACAAAATTTGATTGCGCTCTGCGCACGACGCGAGCAGTTCACAACTTCCGGCAAGACAAGCGAGAGAAGCGGGCGATTCGAAATTTGTTGTATGGGAAAAGATGGACATATCATGGAACATCGAGTCTGTTGACAGATATCAACAGCGCTACCTGGGAACATAACATCTATGCAGTTAACAAATACTGGATTTGGCGTCGAGTAGTGCTTAGTTTGTTTTTCAGAGCTGCCCTTAGACGACGACAACCCAAGGCGTTCAACGATTGCAGGCCTACTTCGATCTGTGGCTGTAGACGGGCCCTGTCAGATTTTTGCCCGTCCTACAGTCACAGAACTTGGGTTAAGTCCGCCTAGTCCAAAGCAATGCAGAAAGGAATTAGCGCCCCGTCAGATACTGCAACTTTGCTGTCATGATGGCCCGACACCAGAAGGCCGGCTGGTGAAGAGTGTTTCGGACTGTCCCGATCGTTTAAGCCACTTTAAATGCCGTAAAAATCAAACAAAAGTTGTTGGTGTAATTTATTTATGACGGCCAACGCCTGTCGGAGAGCTAAAGGTGTGAACAGTTGGCATCTGGCGAGGGCCGCGGGGACATCTTCGGGGAGAAACGGGCTGACAGGAAGGAAGGAATGCCAGCTTCTATATGCATAGCTTACGCCACCACCTGCATATTTATATATATATAGGAGAGGAAGGGCGGTATGGGTGGCGCGGTGGTGGTGGCGGTGGCTTTGGTGGTTATGGTGGTGGTGGTGGGGTGGGGGTGCGGTGGTGGTGGTGGCGGCGTTGGTGGCGGCGCTGGTGGGGGTGGGGTGGCGATGGGGGTGATGGTGGTGGTGGCGGTGGTGGTGGGAGGGTATGTATACTTGAGGGTACATACATATATACCCTAACGTTAGTGGTTGTGTTTTCCGGTGGTCGCCATTACGGGTAACGAAACTCCAACCGCCAACCTGTGAGTTCCCTTTCCCGCACCCCCACCCCCTGCCCCATCCCCGTCGCTATACCTTGGCAATCCGTCACGGGGCGGGAGGGTTGGTGGGGCGTGGGGGGGGGGGGGCAGGGTAAGAGGGAGGGGCTGTATGTGGGGAAGGGTCTCGTAGAAACCAGGTGATTTTTATTTCACACCTTGACTCCCGTTGAATGCCGGTATGCTAAATATGGAGTTGGATCGAGTGGTTGATGTAGGAAGTGACTGGCTGAGCGGTCGGCATAGGGAGTGGCTGGAGTAAAGAACGGGTGTTAAAGGGAGTGGCTGGAACAAAAAGCGGCTGATGTAGGGAGTGGCTGGAGCAAACAGGACTGGTGGAGGGAGTGGCTGAAGCAAACACGACTAGTGGAGGGAGTGGCTGGAGCAAACAGGACTGGTGGAGGGAGTAGCTGGAGCAAACAGGACTAGTGGAGGAAGTGGTTGGAGCAAACAGGACTGGTGGAGGGAGTGGCTGGAGCAATCAGGACTGGTGGAGGGAGTGGCTGGAGCAAACAGGACTGGTGGAGGGAGTGGCTGGAGCAAACAGGACTGGTGAAAGGAGTGGCTGGAGCAAACAGGACTGGTGGAGGGAGTGGCTGGAGCAAACAGGACTGGTGGTGGGAGTGGCTGGAGCAAACAGGACTGGTGGAGGGAGTGGCTGGAGTAAACAGGACTGGTGGAGGGAGTGGCTCGAGGCAAACAGGACTGGTGGAGGGAGTGGCTGGAGCAAACAGGACTGGTGGAGGGAGTGGCTGGAGCAAACAGGACTGGTGGAGGGAGTGGCTGGAGCAAACAGGACTAGTGGAGGGAATGGCTGGAGCAAACAGGACTGGCGAAGGGAGTGACTGGAGCAAACAGGGCTGGTGGAGGGAGTGGCTGGAGCAAACACGACTAGTGGAGGGAGTGGCTGGAGCAAACAGGACTGGTGGAGGGAGTGGCTGGAGCAAACACGACTAGTGGAGGGAGTGGCTGGAGCAAACAGGACTGGTGGAGGGAGTGGCTGGAGCAAACAGGACTGGTGGAGGGAGTGGCTGGAGCAAACAGGACTAGTGGAGGGAGTGGCTGGAGCAAACAGGACTGGTGAAGGGAGTGGCTGGAGCAAACAGGACTGGTGGAGGGAGTGGCTGGAGCAAACAGGACTAGTGGAGGGAGTGGCTGGAGCAAACAGGACTAGTGGAGAGAGTGGCTGGAGCAAACAGGACTGGTGGAGGGAGTGGCTCGAGCAAACAGGACTGGTGGAGGGTGTGGCTGGAGCAAACAGGACTAGTGGAGGGAGTGGCTGGAGCAAACAGGACTGGTGGAGGGAGTGGCTGGAGCAAACAGGACTGGTGGAGGGAGTGGCTCGAGCAAACAGGACTGGAGGAGAGAGTGGCTGGAGCAAACAGGGCTGGTGGGGGGAGTAGCTGGAGCAAACAGGACTGGTGGAGGGAGTGGCTGGAGCAAACAGGACTGGAGGAGGGAGTGGCTGGAGCAAACAGGACTGGTGAAGGGAGTGGCTGGAGCAAACAGGACTGGAGGAGAGAGTGGCTGGAGCAAACAGGGCTGGTGGGGGGAGTAGCTGGAGCAAACAGGACTGGTGGAGGGAGTGGCTGGAGCAAACAGGACTGGAGGAGGGAGTGGCTGGAGCAAACAGGACTGGTGAAGGGAGTGGCTGGAGCAAACAGGACTGGAGGAGAGAGTGGCTGGAGCAAACAGGGCTGGTGGGGGGAGTGGCTGGAGCAAACAGGACTGGTGAAGGGAGTGGCTGGAGCAAACAGGACTGGTGGAGGGAGTGGCTGGAGCAAACAGGACTGGTGGAGGGAGTGGCTGGAACAAAAAGCGGCTGATGTAGGGAGTGGCTGGAGCAAACAGGGCTGGTGGAGGGAGTGGCTGGAACAAAAAGCGGCTGTTGTAGGGAGTGGCTGGAGAAAACAGGGCTGGTGGAGAGAGTGGCTGGAGCAAACAGGACTGGTGGAGGGAGTGGCTGGAGCAAACAGGACTGGTGGAGGGAGTGGCTGGAGCAAACAGGACTAGTGGAGGGAGTGGCTGGAGCAAACAGGACTGGTGAAGGGTGTGGCTGGAGCAAACAAGACTGGTGGAGGGAGTGGCTGGAGCAAACAGGACTGGTGGAGGGAGTGGCTGGAGCAAACAGGACTGGTGGATGGAGTGGCTGGAGCAAACAGGGCTGGTGAGGGGAGTGGCTGGAGCAAACAGGACTGGTGGAGGGAGTGGCTGGAGCAAACAGGACTGGTGGAGGGAGTGGCTGGAACAAAAAGCGGCTGATGTAGGGAGTGGCTGGATCAAACAGGGCTGGTGGAGGGAGTGGCTGGAACAAAAAGCGGCTGATGTAGGGAGTGGCTGGAGCAAACAGGGCTGGTGGAGGGAGTGGCTGGAGCAAACAGGACTGGTGGAGGGAGTGGCTGGAGCAAACACGACTAGTGGAAGGAGTGGCTGGAGCAAACAGGACTGGTGGAGTGAGTGGCTGGAGCAAACAGGACTAGTGGAGGGTGTGGCTGGAGCAAACAGGACTAGTGGAGGGAGTGGCTGGAGCAAACAGGACTGGAGGAGGGAGTGGCTGGAGCAAACAGGACTGGTGAAGGGAGTGGCTGGAGCAAACAGGACTGGAGGAGAGAGTGGCTGGAGCAAACAGGGCTGGTGGGGGGAGTGGCTGGAGCAAACAGGACTGGTGAAGGGAGTGGCTGGAGCAAACAGGACTGGAGGAGAGAGTGGCTGGAGCAAACAGGGCTGGTGGGGGGAGTGGCTGGAGCAAACAGGACTGGAGGAGAGAGTGGCTGGAGCAAACAGGGCTGGTGGGGGGAGTGGCTGGAGCAAACAGGACTGGTGGAGGGAGTGGCTGGAGCAAACAGGACTGGTGGAGGGAGTGGCTGGAACAAAAAGCGGCTGTTGTGGGGAGTGGCTGGAGCAAACAGGGCTGGTGGAGGGAGTGGCTGGAGCAAACAGGACTGGTGGGGGGAGTGGCTGGAGCAAACAGGACTAGTGGAGGGAGTGGCTGGAGCAAACAGGACTGGTGAAGGGTGTGGCTGGAGCAAACAAGACTGGTGGAGGGAGTGGCTGGAGCAAACAGGACTGGTGGAGGAAGTGGCTGGAGCAAACAGGACTGGTGGAGGGAGTGGCTGGAGCAAACAGGACTGGTGGAGGGAGTGGCTGGAGCAAAGAGGACTGGTGGAGGGAGTGGCTGGAGCAAAGAGCGGCTGGTGTGGGGAGTGGCTGGAGCAGAGATCGGCTCGTGAAGAGTGGCTGGAACAAAGAGCAGGTGGTGAAGAGAGAGGCTGGAACAAAGAGGGGCTGGTGAAGGGAGTGGGTGGAGCAAACAGGACTGGTGAAGGGAGTGGGTGGAGCAAAGAGCGACTGGTAAAGGGAGTGGCTGGAGCAAAGAGCGGATGGTGAAGGAAGTGGGTAGAGCAAAGAGTGGCTTGTGAAGGGAGTGGGTGGAGCAAAGAGCGGTTGGGGAGGGGAGTGGCTGGAACAAAGAGGTAGCTGGTGGAGGGAGTGGGTGGAGCAGAGCGGGTGGTGAAGTGAGTGGCTGGAGCAAAGAGCGGCTGGTGGAGGGAATGGCTGGAACAAAGTGCGGGCTGCTGAAGGGAGAGGCTGGAACAAAGCGTGGATGGTGGAGGAAGTGGCTGGTACAAAGAGCGGCTGGTGGAGGGAGTGGCTGGAACAGAGTGGCTGGTGAAGGGAGTGGGTGAAGCAAAGAGATACTGGTAAAGGGAGTGGCTGGAGCAAAGAGTCGCTGAGCCAAGAGCGGCTGGTGAAGGGAGTGGCTGGAGCAAATAGCGAGTGGTGAAGATAGAGGCTGGAGCAACGAGGGGCTGGTAAAAGGAAGTCGCTGGAGCAAAGAGCGGCTGGTGGAGGGAGTGGCTGGAGCAAAGACCGGCTGGTGGAGGGAGTGGCTGGAGCAAAAAGCGGCTGGTGGAGGGAGCGGCTGGAGCAAAGACCGGCTGGTGGAGGGAGTGGCTGGAGCAAAAAGCGGCTGGTGGAGGGAGCGGCTGGAGCAAAGACCGGCTGGTGGAGGGAGTGGCTGGAGCAAACAGGACTGGTGGGGGGAGTGGCTGGAGCAAACAGGACTAGTGGAGGGAGTGGCTGGAGCAAACAGGACTGGTGAAGGGTGTGGCTGGAGCAAACAAGACTGGTGGAGGGAGTGGCTGGAGCAAAGAGCGGCTGGTGTGGGGAGTGGCTGGAGCAAACAGGACTGGTGAAGGGTGTGGCTGGAGCAAACAAGACTGGTGGAGGGAGTGGCTGGAGCAAAGAGCGGCTGGTGGAGGGAGTGGCTGGAGCAAACAGGACTGGTGAAGGGAGTGGCTGGAGCAAAGAGCGGCTGGTGGAGGGAGTGGCTGGAGCAAACAAGACTGGTGGAGGGAGTGGCTGGAACAAAGAGCGGCTGGTGGAGGGAGTGGCTCGGGCAAAAAGCGGCTGGTGGAGGGAGCGGCTGGAGCAAAGACCGGCTGGTGGAGGGAGTGGCTGGAGCAAAAAGCGGCTGGTGGAGGGAGCGGCTGGAGCAAAGACCGGCTGGTGGAGGGAGTGGCTGGAGCAAAAAGCGGCTGGTGGAGGGAGCGGCTGGAGCAAAGACCGGCTGGTGGAGGGAGTGGCTGGAGCAAAAAGCGGCTGGTGGAGGGAGCGGCTGGAACAAAGAGCGGCTGGTGGAGGGAGTGGCTGGAACAAAGAGCGGCTGGTGGAGGGAGTGGCTCGGGCAAAAAGCGGCTGGTGGAGGGAGCGGCTGGAACAAAGAGCGGCTGGTGGAGGGAGTGGCTGGAACAAAGAGCGACTGGTGAAGAGAGAGGCTGGAGCAAAGAGCGACTGGTGGAGGGAGTGGCTGAAGCAATAAGCGGGTCGTGAAGGGAGTGGCTGGAGTAGAGAGCGGGTGGTGGAGGGAGTGGCTGGAGCAAACAGGACTGGTGGAGGGAGTGGCTCGAGCAAACAGGACTGGAGGAGAGAGTGGCTGGAGCAAACAGGGCTGGTGGGGGGAGTAGCTGGAGCAAACAGGACTGGTGGAGGGAGTGGCTGGAGC
Source organism: Arenicola marina (assembly GCA_964019135.1). Taxonomy (NCBI): domain Eukaryota; kingdom Metazoa; phylum Annelida; class Polychaeta; family Arenicolidae; genus Arenicola; species Arenicola marina. The sequence continues at coordinate 20,783,464 of OZ025252.1, read as the reverse complement.
AAACAGGACTGGAGGAGGGAGTGGCTGGAGCAAACAGGACTGGTGAAGGGAGTGGCTGGAGCAAACAGGACTGGAGGAGAGAGTGGCTGGAGCAAACAGGGCTGGTGGGGGGAGTAGCTGGAGCAAACAGGACTGGTGGAGGGAGTGGCTGGAGCAAACAGGACTGGAGGAGGGAGTGGCTGGAGCAAACAGGACTGGTGAAGGGAGTGGCTGGAGCAAACAGGACTGGAGGAGAGAGTGGCTGGAGCAAACAGGGCTGGTGGGGGGAGTGGCTGGAGCAAACAGGACTGGTGAAGGGAGTGGCTGGAGCAAACAGGACTGGTGGAGGGAGTGGCTGGAGCAAACAGGACTGGTGGAGGGAGTGGCTGGAACAAAAAGCGGCTGATGTAGGGAGTGGCTGGAGCAAACAGGGCTGGTGGAGGGAGTGGCTGGAACAAAAAGCGGCTGTTGTAGGGAGTGGCTGGAGAAAACAGGGCTGGTGGAGAGAGTGGCTGGAGCAAACAGGACTGGTGGAGGGAGTGGCTGGAGCAAACAGGACTGGTGGAGGGAGTGGCTGGAGCAAACAGGACTAGTGGAGGGAGTGGCTGGAGCAAACAGGACTGGTGAAGGGTGTGGCTGGAGCAAACAAGACTGGTGGAGGGAGTGGCTGGAGCAAACAGGACTGGTGGAGGGAGTGGCTGGAGCAAACAGGACTGGTGGATGGAGTGGCTGGAGCAAACAGGGCTGGTGAGGGGAGTGGCTGGAGCAAACAGGACTGGTGGAGGGAGTGGCTGGAGCAAACAGGACTGGTGGAGGGAGTGGCTGGAACAAAAAGCGGCTGATGTAGGGAGTGGCTGGATCAAACAGGGCTGGTGGAGGGAGTGGCTGGAACAAAAAGCGGCTGATGTAGGGAGTGGCTGGAGCAAACAGGGCTGGTGGAGGGAGTGGCTGGAGCAAACAGGACTGGTGGAGGGAGTGGCTGGAGCAAACACGACTAGTGGAAGGAGTGGCTGGAGCAAACAGGACTGGTGGAGTGAGTGGCTGGAGCAAACAGGACTAGTGGAGGGTGTGGCTGGAGCAAACAGGACTAGTGGAGGGAGTGGCTGGAGCAAACAGGACTGGAGGAGGGAGTGGCTGGAGCAAACAGGACTGGTGAAGGGAGTGGCTGGAGCAAACAGGACTGGAGGAGAGAGTGGCTGGAGCAAACAGGGCTGGTGGGGGGAGTGGCTGGAGCAAACAGGACTGGTGAAGGGAGTGGCTGGAGCAAACAGGACTGGAGGAGAGAGTGGCTGGAGCAAACAGGGCTGGTGGGGGGAGTGGCTGGAGCAAACAGGACTGGAGGAGAGAGTGGCTGGAGCAAACAGGGCTGGTGAAGGGAGTGGCTGGAGCAAACAGGACTGGTGGAGGGAGTGGCTGGAGCAAACAGGACTGGTGGAGGGAGTGGCTGGAACAAAAAGCGGCTGTTGTGGGGAGTGGCTGGAGCAAACAGGGCTGGTGGAGGGAGTGGCTGGAGCAAACAGGACTGGTGGGGGGAGTGGCTGGAGCAAACAGGACTAGTGGAGGGAGTGGCTGGAGCAAACAGGACTGGTGAAGGGTGTGGCTGGAGCAAACAAGACTGGTGGAGGGAGTGGCTGGAGCAAACAGGACTGGTGGAGGAAGTGGCTGGAGCAAACAGGACTGGTGGAGGGAGTGGCTGGAGCAAACAGGACTGGTGGAGGGAGTGGCTGGAGCAAAGAGGACTGGTGGAGGGAGTGGCTGGAGCAAAGAGCGGCTGGTGTGGGGAGTGGCTGGAGCAGAGATCGGCTCGTGAAGAGTGGCTGGAACAAAGAGCAGGTGGTGAAGAGAGAGGCTGGAACAAAGAGGGGCTGGTGAAGGGAGTGGGTGGAGCAAACAGGACTGGTGAAGGGAGTGGGTGGAGCAAAGAGCGACTGGTAAAGGGAGTGGCTGGAGCAAAGAGCGGATGGTGAAGGAAGTGGGTAGAGCAAAGAGTGGCTTGTGAAGGGAGTGGGTGGAGCAAAGAGCGGTTGGGGAGGGGAGTGGCTGGAACAAAGAGGTAGCTGGTGGAGGGAGTGGGTGGAGCAGAGCGGGTGGTGAAGTGAGTGGCTGGAGCAAAGAGCGGCTGGTGGAGGGAATGGCTGGAACAAAGTGCGGGCTGCTGAAGGGAGAGGCTGGAACAAAGCGTGGATGGTGAAGGCAGTGGCTGGAACAAAGAGCGGCTGGTGGAGGAAGTGGCTGGTACAAAGAGCGGCTGGTGGAGGGAGCGGCTGGAACAAAGAGCGGCTGGTGGAGGGAGTGGCTGGAACAAAGTGCGGGCTGCTGAAGGGAGAGGCTGGAACAAAGCGTGGATGGTGAAGGCAGTGGCTGGAACAAAGAGCGGCTGGTGGAGGAAGTGGATGGTACAAAGAGCGGCTGGTGGAGGGAGTGGCTGGAACAGAGTGGCTGGTGAAGGGAGTGGGTGAAGCAAAGAGATACTGGTAAAGGGAGTGGCTGGAGCAAAGAGTCGCTGAGCCAAGAGCGGCTGGTGAAGGGAGTGGCTGGAGCAAATAGCGAGTGGTGAAGATAGAGGCTGGAGCAACGAGGGGCTGGTAAAAGGAAGTCGCTGGAGCAAAGAGCGGCTGGTGGAGGGAGTGGCTGGAGCAAAGACCGGCTGGTGGAGGGAGTGGCTGGAGCAAAAAGCGGCTGGTGGAGGGAGCGGCTGGAGCAAAGACCGGCTGGTGGAGGGAGTGGCTGGAGCAAAAAGCGGCTGGTGGAGGGAGCGGCTGGAGCAAAGACCGGCTGGTGGAGGGAGTGGCTGGAGCAAAAAGCGGCTGGTGGAGGGAGCGGCTGGAACAAAGAGCGGCTGGTGGAGGGAGTGGCTGGAGCAAAGAGCGACTGGTGAAGAGAGAGGCTGGAGCAAAGAGCGACTGGTGTAGGGAGTGGCTGAAGCAATAAGCGGGTCGTGAAGGGAGTGGCTGGAGTAGAGAGCGGGTGGTGGAGGGAGTGGCTGGAGTAGAGAGCGGCTGTAAAGGGAGTGGCTGAAGCAATAAGCGGGAGGTGAAGGGAGTGGCTGGAGTAGAGAGCGGGTGGTGAAGGGAGTGGCTGGAGTAGAGAGCGGCTGTAGAGGGAGTGGTACCATGGCTTGGTATGCTTGGTAAAGACTACGCTGGTGGGACAGTGTGGCTCTGCTGCCGCCGAGGATGATATATGACCTATCAATTGGGAATTGGCCAACAGCCGTCACTCAGAGACCGACATTTGATAAGCCCCGCCAAGGAGACTTTAATCATTCACCACTGAACTGGTAACCGTCTTACCCCATCCTGGACCAGTGGCTGGGGAATCGCGGACAACGATGCAACTACTCTAATCTACCTTTAGCTTACTTCCTCCTTCCCTTGCGGATACAACATGTGTAGAACTAGGACAGTTCCTTAAACTGCAGTCCCCCCTGAGCCTTGCCAGGACCACGCATCCTCACCCTCACCCTCACCGCCGCCCCCCCCACCACCCCTCACCACTCCGCCTCCAACCCCTTATCCCAAACTAATTATCCTTGGGCTGATGCCTTCACATATGCCCTAATATAGCTGGCGGACATCGTATCACACAAGCTTCCCGCACGGTGGCGCTACGCAAGCTAGCTTTTACCGCTGCTGTCGGAAAAACAGTCAAATCAGCTGTAATTTCTCGCAACATTATAATTTTCAAGAATAAAACATAAACATAACGAGTTTGTGTACTTAATACAGCAAAAAACATCTTGTGCCCTTTCGAGAAAGCTATAATTGTCACAGAACTCTTTCTTTCAATCAGTTGATTTCATGTGTTATTAGGGTTAGGTTTGGTCCCAGGAGTAATTTGTAGAAATGCGCGACGCATTTTTCCTATCGATTTGCGCAGCGCCGCCCTGGCGAGCGAGTGTGAAAATGCATTGAGGACGTAGGCGACAACAGAGATATAATGGAGCCCTAGCGGAGTGAGTCGAAGACAGAGAGCGCGTATATCAAAGACACAGTGTGGCAGTTTTTCTCTACTTGAGGGTCACCCCGTGGCCTGGTAGGGAGCGCGTTCGACTAGTTGTCGAATATGCTCTGCACATTCAACCAAAGCGGCCGGTCTATCGTTCCAAAGTCCCACCTGTGCAAATGTCTATGTCTGTTCAAGGTAAAAAGCCTGTGGCTTTCTTCTCAACAAGTAAATGGTTACCACCCGAGACATACGTTAGAGCGTCCTACTTAAGCCAAGGATCTGCAATCAAACCGTTTAACTGTTAAGCTCAAAGCGAAATCTACTTTCTAACTCCGTAAATAAAATAAATCATGCCGGTATTTGTCTTTGCTAGGAAAGATCGTTGTCTAAATAACAATGTCCATTATATAAAGTGATGATGTGTTGACTGTTGATCAGTTCTTACTCTGCCATATGATACTCTGTTGGTCATCAATGATATGTATTAAAACGTTCTACTTAAAAATAGATTTACCCAAATGAAGATTAAATGCCAACCTTTTAGAGGGTCAATCGAATTACTGAGGTATCAAGTTGGCTTGGGGCATTTAAAGAGTTATATAGCCCATCATCGGCGGTCTGGTGGTTATAGCTTCGTCGAGAGAGCTCTGCCAGGCCAGCCATCGCGTTTGAGTTCGCGCCCCACTGTGTAAATGTCTCTGTTCGTGCCGGATACAGAACCCATCTCAACCCCTTCCTCGACAATAAAATAGTGGGTTACGTCCCCGGGGACATTGGTATACACTCCCTTGATGCACCGCACAGGCGCGATATGACCTTACGGTGACCTTCAGGTCCTTCTCAAACCAGTCAAGCCCCGTCATCGGAGAGAGGGCGCTTCCTGCATGCCGAAGGTCAACTCTTATTGACTGCCCTTTAAAAAAACATCTTCCCCTTGAGACACTCGCCCTACATGTTGTTAACATAATTCACCTACATTTCATCGCTTTGGTGGTACACGACACGAAGATTTGTAAGAAAAACATGCATGGGTGGGTTGGGGGGGGAGTGGGGGAGTTGGGATGGGTGTACACACTAGACTGGAGAAATTCGGCCATCGCCCATTTGTCTAGGACCCACCACCCGCCCCACTCCCCCTTCACCTTCACCTGCGCCCCCTCTCACCCTCACTCCATCACCCTCATTCTCACCGCCTACCCACCCTTTTCCCGGGAAGCCTTAAGCCGCAGGTGTCTGATGCACCGGAGGAACGTTAAAAGTGGCCCTCGGGCGTGGCCGACCCGCGCAAACCTACAGGCGAACTGGCGGCCTCTGGTGGTATGAAACGACACTAACGGCTCACCCCTTCCCACGGAACACGTCTTGCCTGTCTTGCTTGACACCAATTCCCCCTAACCCCCCCCCCCCACCCCCCGATACACACACACACACGGCTCCGGCTGCCCTACCCCATCCCCACCACCTCCAGCATGGATGGCAGGGTGGAGGGGGGCGGGCGGGGAGTTAGGGACATAGGTGAGAGGCCACGTGCATGATCTGTGCAGGGCAAGGGTATGCAACGCCGTTATACCAGGATCATGCGACGAACCTTCGCCGGCAGGGCGTAGAGAATGGGGCCATGCCACAATGGGTATGAAGCGGGACAGAGAATAAAGGTCAGAATATGTGTATTAAACATGGCAACGAACAAGTATTAAACATGGAAACGAATATGTATTAAACATGGCAACGAATATGTATGAAACATGGCCACGAATATGTATTAAAACATGAAAACGAATATGTATTAACTTAGATGGCAATGAGAGGAGAGCAGAATATGTATAAACTTGTCAACGAGTGGGGGTCAGAACATGTATTAACATAGCTACGGTTAGAGGTCAGAATATATATTAAACAGAGCTACGATTAGAGGTCATAATATGTATTAAACATAGCTACGATTAGAGGTCAGAATATTTAACATTGCTACGAGTAGGGGTCAGAATATTTAACATAGCTACGATCATATAGGTCAGAACATGTATTAACATTAGCTACGATTATAGAGGTCAGCATCTGTATTAACATAGCAACGATTAGAGGTCAGAATATGTATTAGCATAGCAACGATTAGATGTCAGAATATGTATTAGCATAGCAACGATTAGAGGTCAGAATATGTACTAAACATAGCTGCGATTAGAGGTGAGAATATGTATTAACATACTTACGATTATAGAGGTCAGCATATGTATTAACATAGCAACGATTAGAGGTCAGCATATGTATTAGCATAGCAACGATTAGAGGTCAGAATATGTACTAAACATAGCTGCGATTAGAGGTGAGAATATGTATTACCATAGTTACGATTATAGAGGTCAGCATATGTATTAGCATAGCAACGATTGGAGGTCAGAATATGTATTAGCATAGCAACGATTAGAGGTCAGAATATGTACTAAACATAGCTGCGATTAGAGGTGAGAATATGTATTAACATAGTTACGATTATAGAGGTCAGCATATGTATTCACATAGCAACGATTAGATGTCAGAATATGTATTAGCATAGCAACGATTAGAGGTCAGAATATGTACTAAACATAGCTGCGATTAGAGGTGAGAATATGTATTACCATAGTTACGATTATAGAGGTCAGCATATGTATTAGCATAGCAACGATTAGAGGTCAGAATATGTATTAGCATAGCAACGATTAGATGTCAGAATATGTATTAGCATAGCAACGATTAGAGGTCAGAATATGTACTAAACATAGCTGCGATTAGAGGTGAGAATATGTATTAACATAGTTACCATTATAGAGGTCAGCATTTGTGTTAGCATAGCAACGATTAGAGGTCAGAATATGTATTAGCATAGCAACGATAAGAGGTCAGAATATGTACTAAACATAGCTGCGATTAGAGGTGAGAATATGTATTACCATAGTTACGATTATAGAGGTCAGCATATGTATTAACATAGCAACGATTAGAGGTCAGAATATGTATTAGCATAGCAACGATTAGAGGTCATAATATGTACTAAACATAGCTGCGATTAGAGTGAGAATATGTATTAACATACTTACGATTATAGAGGTCAGCATATGTATTAACATAGCAACGATTAGAGGTCAGCATATGTATTAACATAGCAACGATTAGAGGTCAGAATATGTATTAGCATAGCAACGATTAGAGGTGAGAATATGTATTAGCATAGCAACGATTAGAGGTCAGAATATGTATTAACATAGTTACGATTATAGAGGTCAGCATGCGTGTTAATTAACATGTCTACGATTAGAAGTCAGAATATGTATGCAATTTAAAACATAGGTACGAGTAGGGGTCAGAATATTTATTAAACATGGCTACCATTAGAGGTCAGAATGTTACTCATCAAACTTGTCAACGAGTTGGAGTCGACACGTAGGCCTATTCGGCATGGCAGTGAGTCGATGTCAAAATATCAATCCTCATGCCGATGTCCCCCCTCCCCAATACCCCTCACCCCGTCACGTGGGCGGTACGCTGGTGTTGACCCATGGCGGTCACTCCCAGCGGGCCTGCCGGACCTCGGGGTCACAGAATTCGTTTGATGACCGCCACAGGCAACAAATAGGGCCATTACCGGGCCGTAATCTAATTTCTCACCCTCACCCGGACGACCGAATTAATGCGAAAACCGGCAATAATAGTGCGTGAAATAACTCTCCTTTTGACGGTAAGTTCGTATTGTCATTCTTCCTGTGTATCGTAACCATAGCGACGTGCGTGGTGCACCGCCCACCACCCTGCTCCCTCAACACTCTTGCAAAGCACCACGGGTGCAGAAGGTGGAGGAGTTCATTTGGTGATGCATCGTTTCCCCCACAACTGCATTTCACTGATTCCATCTCATTTGAACAGTACCAAGATATACGATCTCGAGCCAATCACCGGTGTGGCAGGCCTATCTTTTAGTTTTATTAAGTTCATCGGAAGTAGACGTTTTCCCATCGAAAGGAAGGTTTGAGCAAGCTCCCCGCACGGTGGCGCTACGCAAGCGAGCCCTAACGGAGGGAGTCGAAGGCAGAGAGTGAGGTCGGAGGTGCAAAATTACTGGATATCTTCAATGAATGCGTCAAAACGGACGAAGAAATAAAACGTTAAGACTGAACAGGCCGGGGAAAACATTTCCCTGCGCTCTCCTCATATATATTATTGGAGGGAGGGTCCCGTGTAGTAACGTGGCCATAGTGATCCGACACGTTCATGAGCGGGGGGACCAGGGGGCAGGGGTGGGACATGTGGCCTCCATACTAACCATGGGGGAAAGGAGAGGGTAGGTCCGGGGGGGGGGGCACGAGTACAAATTAGGTCGCTCCGTCCCTGGTATTCACAATTCTGACCCCCACAACCCCAACCCCCCCATGTCGTTAGTGTCGGAGATCGTTGTTGCGTTTACAACCCCCGTAAACTATAGTACAACCCCCGTAAACTATAGTACAACCCCCGTAAACTATAATACAACCCCCCTAAACTATAGTACAACCACAAAGATATAAAGATTCGCTTCATTTATACCGCACAAATTCTTGTTGGCGGGTACACTTCCGCGCAACCATATGTATCGACTGGGGTATGGGCAACATCTTGCCTTAGTTTCCATAGGCTACTACTCTAAATGGAAATAGATACATATTTTGACAAGACGTTGTGTCTCTTGACATATGCAGTTTCTTCTTATCGATTTCGTCTAACGTGCCTTAACTACTTTCCAGATACCAACTCCCAATTTGTATAATTTTTAGTAACGTGGAGTTTTTACGAAATGTATTACGCCATATAATATAACGCATCTGTCAGATAGTGGCACAAATCGGGTAACATAATTTGCCACAGCACTGGGTAAGCGAGACATGGATAATGCAACCGTTATAACGTTAGATCTCGTAGCAGCGAAACTGTTCTATGTCAGGGGTCGAACCCACTCATCACGAAGATATCCCATGCCTCCCACCGCCAGTAGCAAACGCCTTTTTTTTTTTTAAACATCAGTTATTTCTGGAGGTTTGCAATAGCGAATACACATATTAATGCTCATCTCAGCATTAAAAAAAGAAAAATTAAATTGTATATACAGCAAAGGACGGTAATACGTAAAATACTATAAATATAATAATGTCAACAAATGAAGTGCATGTTATAAGCTCAGATAAATATCAAATTACCTAATTAATGAGTTCGCCATGACCCTTAACGAGTAAACCTGGCTGAGTTGCGGATAAATAAATCAGCTGCCCTAAATATAGCGACGTTGCCTTCAAAACACAGCTCGGGGCTACTGAAAAGCAACAATTCACAAAGGATATTAAATTCATTCCTGCTTCCTGGATGTACATTGATACCATACAATGTTAAAAACGATAGACCTGACATGAAGATTTCGCGATGCATCTCGTACTCTGGACATTTCAACAGATAGTGAAGTTCGTCTTCAGATTTCCCGTTACATTTGCTACAAGTAGAATCCTTAATAAAGCCGTATCTTTTGCAAGGTTCATTAAGTGCGCTTAGGCCTAAACGGAGTCTGGTGTGGGAAACAGCCTCAGGATTGTTAAAATAGTTATACAATTCATTGCCGGGGTAAGAAAATGACTTCCTATACAGTGACTTGAAAAGAGATTACGACGTTGCCAGTTTAACACACTGAATCAAGTTCTATTCTCTGATTGAGTTCCAAACAAATGAATTCTTGTAATAATTTTTTTTATATGCGGGATTCTTATGTCAGTCGAGTTCCGTAGTGAGTATGCTGATGACTAGGAAACCAAATCAGGTAATAGTGAAGACATATACGTCGGAGTGGGACTATTAACCATTTTATACAAAATGCACAGACTTAGGTATTTACGTCTGAGAGCGAGTGGTTCAATGCCAACTTCTTGCACCAGTTTGGTATGTGACGTACTCTTGTATGCCCCAGTAACAGACAAAAGGGCTTGCCGCTGTACACTTTCCAACCTCTCTGATTGGGTTTTCATAACATTGCAATGGAAGGTCGAACATATGTTTTATAAACATTTAATTTAGTTCTGCGTCCTGCCTGTTTAGGAAGACGCCTTAGTAGATTGCGCCGGGGTTACCAAAGCAATGCGCCCAATGACAGACATGTAGAGAGATGTTAAAACATTCTTAAAGCAGGCATGGCGCAGGTGTATGTCAGAGCAATAGACCGCAGGTGTATGTCAGAGCAATAGACCGCAGGCGTATGTCAGAGCAATAGACCGCAGGCGTATGTCAGAGCAATAGATCGCAGACGTATGTCAGAGCAATAGACCGCAGGTGTATGTCAGAGCAATAGACCGCAGGTGTATGTCAGAGCAATAGACCGCAGGTGTATGTCGGAGCAATAGACCGCAGGCGTATGTCAGAGCAACAGGCCGCAGGCGTATGTCGGAGCAATAGACCGCAGGCGTATGTCGGAGCAATAGACCGCAGGCATCTGTCAGAGCAATAGACCGCCGGCGTATGTCAGGCAATAGACCGCAGGCCTATGTCAGGGCAATAGACCGCAGGCGTATGTCAGGGCAATAGACCGCAGGCGTCTGTCAGAGCAATAGACCGCAGGCGTATGTCGGAGCAATAGACCGCAGGCGTCTGTCAGAGCAATAGACCACAGGCGTCTGTCAGAGCAATAGACCGCAGGCGTATGTCGGAGCAATAGACCGCAGGCGTCTGTCAGAGCAATAGACCGCAGGCGTATGTCAGAGCAATAGACCGCAGGCGTATGTCAGAGCAATAGACCGCAGGCGAAAATCAGAGCAATAGACCGCAGGCGTAGGTCAGAGCAATAGACCACAGGCGTATGTCGGAGCAATAGACCGCAGGCGTATGTCGGAGCAATAGACCGCAGGCGTATGTCGGAGCAATAGACCGCAGGCGTATGTCAGAGCAATAGACGACTTCGCAAACCATAGTTCAGATTATTATCTATGTAATCTGGATGCAAAAAGCTCATTAATTTGATACAAGACTGCCAATGACATTGAAATTGCGAAGTTGTACATAATTATGTTTCTGGCAATTTAATGTACATATATAGCCTATAAATGAATACTTCCATGGAAATATGTAAAATGTGAAGTATATAATACTGGGAATTATATCTCAATCGTTTACTATTCCTGAGTCGCGTCTTAATTACGTTACTTTGATTGTCTTGAAAGTGACTGACAAGCCAAAGAGGGCTGTGTACTCTTCATGTTCTGATTTAGTGGCGTGAGTTTTACGTTGTACCTGGTCACTATAATAAACACACAACAAGAACAGCTATGGTAATACAACAAAATCCAGTGTGACGTTACAAGGTTTATTTGGCCAATATTAAACTGTTGCAAACTCAATCAATATATAGAGACCTATCTAGCACCAGCCCATACATCTACACTTATACACATACTATAGCCGTATCGCACATTGTACAATCGAGTGATACATATAAAAATTAGATCAGGCCAAGGGCAATATTTTACCCTTTAATTAGATGCTTTATGGTGAAAGACTGACCCTCGTCCCTTTCACAATCCGGTACCCTCAACAAAATGTCTCCAAAGCACTTGGACAAGACATTCATTTATGCACACACCTCTTCATGGAATACACTAGACAAAGACTTTCATTAATCGTGAATTGAACATTTTAATACAATTTTAATGTTAAATAACCGTGAAGTGGGAAATCGCCAATTTATATCATGTATCCGCCCGTTCCCTTGTATGCGGAGAATTCTCCATTTTATTAGTCGGGACCTGCGAATAAAGAAATGTACTCTTCGTGACTTGTGAACACGACCCCCCCACCCCCGCCCCTTCCCCCAGTTGTGGCTAGGTATACACGGATGTCCCATATGTGTAACACAAAAAGAGCCATTTTTGGCTTTTGTTCTATTTCCCCGAAAGACCAAACCGACATTTTCTCTGAGATTTTCTTTATATCTTCAATTTACAGCTCTTATATAAACTCCCGAGTAGACGGAATTGTTGAAATAATTACCCCCCATATACTTTACCACATGTGACTGTCAGTGTCTACTTTCGGATGTTTGTTTTTAACCATGACCACAACATCGCGTACTTGTCTCTCACTCTCCATGTGCTCTGCACGCTATCCTGCTGAGCCGTTAACTGACAGAATAATGTCATCTTTATCAAATCAGGAGCGAAGGAAAATCCCACAAACCCTTAGTCACTCAAGACGAGCGGTCATGGTGATATGATGCGTAATTACCCCCCCCCCCCCCTTCCCCAACTCCCACCCTTCCCTCGATATGAAAAACGAGCAGCAAAAAATCTACCACAATTAGAGCTAGCCCGGGAAGCCTATTGCTTTGACCTGTACCCGCGAACGATAGGTGCAGGCCCGGTACTTTCGTCATGGCCAATAGACAACTGCGGGTGTTTAGGTTGAGACCATACAGTTTTCGAGCCAGAGGAACCTTTAGTCTATTTTATTTCGCTGAACACAAATAAATTAATGCAAGTAAGTAACCCATGAAGCGGTGTGCGTTTAAAGCAGTCTTGAAGCCATACAACCCCAACGGTGACGTCAGCACGTGCCACGTGTCTCGCCATAACGCGATTTGCACACGTTCCGCAGTTAGAAAAAACGCGGGAAAAAACATGTGATTTAAACGCGTGACGAGTAAACTGCCGTTGCAAGACCACCCCTCCGCATCCCTTCTCCAACCCCCCCATCCCCCCCTCTCCTCCGCCCATCTCAAATCCCAGCGCACCAACCAAGTGCAGCATTTGCTGAGGAGTAGTAAATGGACCAATCAGGAGGCGATACTCTAATGTATTCAAACGGGAAATTGCGCCTATTGTGTAAAAACATCCCAAGCCCCCCGAGATAATGTATTTGATCGCAGCCTTATGAACATATAGCATTGTGTAAGTCATGTCTTCCGAGTCCTATCCTATTAGCACCATTGTTTTGTTTATTAGTGCGAACAAAGTTCGTGTTTGACACGAGATTCGGGTGAGAGCGCCACACTGTGAGAGTGGCACAAGTATCACAGTTTACCATCAACATTACGTCAGCCATAAGCTTCTCACCTCTATTACACTCATGTAACGTTACACCCCTAAAATATATCACTGGCCAGACAGCTCTCATTACACCGTGTACACCTATATCACTGACCAGACAGCTCTCATTACACCGTGTACACCTATATCACTGACCAGCTCTCTTTCCACCGTGTACACCTATATCACTGACCATCTCTCATTCCACCGTGTACACCTATATCACTGACCAGCTCTCATTACACCGTGTACACCTATATCACTGACCAGACAGCTCTCATTACACCGTGTACACCTATATCACTGACCAGCTCCCATGACACCGTGTACACCTATATCACTGACCAGACAGCTCTCATTACACCGTGTACACCTATATCACTGACCAGCTCTCATTACACCGTGTACACTTATATCACTGACCAGACAGCTCCCATGACACCGTGTACACCTATATCACTGACCAGACAGCTCCCATGACACCGTGTACACCTATATCACTGACCAGACAGCTCCCATGACACCGTGTACACCTATATCACTGACCAGCTCCCATGACACCGTGTACACCTATATCACTGACCAGCTCTCATTACACCGTGTACACCTATATCACTGACCAGACAGCTCTCATTCCACCGTGTACACCTATATCACTGACCAGCTCGCATTACACCGTGTACACCTATATCACTGACCAGCTCTCATTACACCATGTACACGTATATCACTGACCAGACAGCTCCCATGACACCGTGTACACCTATATCACTGACCAGACAGCTCCCATGACACCGTGTACACCTATATCACTGACCAGACAGCTCTCATTACACCGTGTACACCTATATCACTGACCAGCTCTCATTACACCGTGTACACGTATATCACTGACCAGACAGCTCCCATGACACCGTGTACACCTATATCACTGACCAGACAGCTCCCATGACACCGTGTACACCTATATCACTGACCAGACAGCTCCCATGACACCGTGTACACCTATATCACTGACCAGACAGCTCCCATGACACCGTGTACACCTATATCACTGACCAGCTCTCATTCCACCGTGTACACCTATATCACTGACCAGACAGCTCTCATTACACCGTGTACACCTATATCACTGACCAGCTCTCATTACACCGTGTACACTTATATCACTGACCAGACAGCTCCCATGACACCGTGTACACCTATATCACTGACCAGACAGCTCCCATGACACCGTGTACACCTATATCACTGACCAGACAGCTCCCATGACACCGTGTACACCTATATCACTGACCAGCTCCCATGACACCGTGTACACCTATATCACTGACCAGCTCTCATTACACCGTGTACACCTATATCACTGACCAGACAGCTCTCATTACACCGTGTACACCTATATCACTGACCAGCTCCCATGACACCGTGTACACCTATATCACTGACCAGCTCTCATTACACCATGTACACCTATATCACTGACCAGCTCGCATTACACCATGTACACCTATATCACTGACCAGCTCTCATTACACCATGTACACGTATATCACTGACCAGACAGCTCCCATGACACCGTGTACACCTATATCACTGACCAGACAGCTCCCATGACACCGTGTACACCTATATCACTGACCAGACAGCTCTCATTACACCGTGTACACCTATATCACTGACCAGCTCTCATTACACCGTGTACACGTATATCACTGACCAGACAGCTCCCATGACACCGTGTACACCTATATCACTGACCAGACAGCTCCCATGACACCGTGTACACCTATATCACTGACCAGACAGCTCCCATGACACCGTGTACACCTATATCACTGACCAGACAGCTCCCATGACACCGTGTACACCTATATCACTGACCAGCTCTCATTCCACCGTGTACACCTATATCACTGACCAGACAGCTCTCATTACACCGTGTACACCTATATCACTGACCAGACAGCTCTCATGACACCGTGTACACCTATATCACTGACCAGACAGCTCTCATTACACCGTGTACACCTATATCACTGACCAGCTCTCATTCCACCGTGTACACCTATATCACTGACCAGACAGCTCCCATGACACCGTGTACACCTATATCACTGACCAGCTCTCATTACACCGTGTACACCTATATCACTGACCAGCTCCCATTCCACCGTGTACACCTATATCACAGCTCCTATTACACATTACCATTGGCTGACACAGTGACGTGTCATACTGCTTTCTTTGGGTGTCTTCGTGTCTCCCATTTCTTTATCTCCATGGACGTTTGAACGCAGCAGTAAAGGCACCAGGCTACTGTCAATGTACTCACCGGGAACCCTGAAACATACAGGCCACTGTCAATGTGCTGACCGGGAACCCTGAAACATACAGGCCACTGTCAATGTGCTCACCGGGAACCCTGAAACATACAGGCTACTGTCAATGTGCTCACCGGGAACCCTGAAACATACAGGCCACTGTCAATGTGCTCACCGGGAACCCTGAAGCATACAGGCTACTGTCAATGTA
Source organism: Arenicola marina (assembly GCA_964019135.1). Classification (NCBI taxonomy): domain Eukaryota; kingdom Metazoa; phylum Annelida; class Polychaeta; family Arenicolidae; genus Arenicola; species Arenicola marina. The sequence goes on along the minus strand of OZ025252.1, from coordinate 20,767,937 downwards.
CTCACCGGGAACCCTGAAACATACAGGCTACTGTCAATGTGCTCACCGGGAACCCTGAAACATACAGACTACTGTCAATGTACTCACCGGGAACCCTGAAACATACAGGCTACTGTCAATGTGCTCACCGGGAACCCTGAAACATACAGGCCACTGTCAATGTGCTCACCGGGAACCCTGAAACATACAGGCCACTGTCAATGTGCTCACCGGGAACCCTGAAACATACAGGCTACTGTCAATGTGCTCACCGGGAACCCTGAAACATACAGGCCACTGTCAATGTGCTCACCGGGAACCCTGAAACATACAGGCTACTGTCAATGTGCTCACCGGGAACCCTGCAACATACAGACTACTGCCAATGTGCTCACCGGGAACCCTGCAACATACAGACTACTGCCAATGTGCTCACCGGGAACCCTGCAACATACAGACTACTGCCAATGTGCTCACCGGGAACCCTGAAACATACAGACTACTGCCAATGTGCTCACCGGGAACCCTGAAACATACAGGCTACTGTCAATGTGCTCACCGGGAACCCTGAAACATACAGGCCACTGTCAATGTGCTCACCGGGAACCCTGAAACATACAGACTACTGTCAATGTGCTCACCGGGAACCCTGAAACATACAGGCCACTGTCAATGTGCTCACCGGGAACCCTGAAACATACAGACTACTGTCAATGTGCTCACCGGGAACCCTGAAACATACAGGCCACTGTCAATGTGCTCACCGGGAACCCTGAAACATACAGACTACTGTCAATGTGCTCACCGGGAACCCTGAAACATACAGGCCACTGTCAATGTGCTCACCGGGAACCCTGAAACATACAGACTACTGCCAATGTGCTCACCGGGAACCCTGAAACATACAGACTAGTGCCAATGTGCTCACCGGGAACCCTGCAACATACAGACTACTGCCAATGTGCTCACCGGGAACCCTGCAACATACAGACTACTGCCAATGTGCTCACCGGGAACCCTGAAACATACAGACTACTGCCAATGTGCTCACCGGGAACCCTGAAACATACAGGCTACTGTCAATGTGCTCACCGGGAACCCTGAAACATACAGGCTACTGTCAATGTGCTCACCGGGAACCCTGAAACATACAGACTACTGCCAATGTGCTCACCGGGAACCCTGCAACATACAGACACTGTCAATGTGCTCACTGGAACCCTGAAACATACAGGCTACTGTTAATGTGCTCACCGGGAACCCTGAAACATACAGATACTGTCAATGTGTTCACCGGGAACCCTGAAACATACAGACACTGTCAATTTGCTCACCGGGAACCCTGAAACATACAGGCTACTGTTAATGTGCTCACCGGGAAGCCTGGAACATACAGACACTGTCAATGTGCTCACCGGGAACCCTGAAACATACAGGCTACCGTCAATGTGCTCACCGGGAACCCTGAAACATACAGGCCACTGTCAATGTGCTCACCGGGAACCCTGAAACATACAGACTACTGCCAATGTGCTCACCGGGAACCCTGCAACATACAGGCTACTGTCAATGTGCTCACCGGGAACCCTGAAACATACAGGCTACTGTCAATGTGCTCACCGGAACCCTGAAACATACAGGCCACTGTCAATGTGCTCACCGGGAACCCTGAAACATACAGACTACTGCCAATGTGCTCACCGGGAACCCTGAAACATACAGGCTACCGTCAATGTGCTCACCGGGAACCCTGAAACATACAGGCCACTGTCAATGTGCTCACCGGGAACCCTGAAACATACAGACTACTGCCAATGTGCTCACCGGGAACCCTGAAACATACAGGCTACTGTCAATGTGCTCACCGGGAACCCTGAAACATACAGGCTAGTGTCAATGTGCTCACCGGGAACCCTGAAACATACAGACTACTGCTAATGTGCTCACCGGGAACCCTGCAACATACAGGCTACTGTCAATGTGCTCACCGGGAACCCTGAAACATACAGGCTACTGTCAATGTGCTCACCGGGAACCCTGAAACATACAGACTACTGCCAATGTGCTCACCGGGAACCCTGCAACATACAGACACTGTCAATGTGCTCACTGGAACCCTGAAACATACAGGCTACTGTCAATGTGCTCACCGGGAACCCTGAAACATACAGACACTGTCAATTTGCTCACCGGGAACCCTGAAACATACAGGCTACTGTTAATGTGCTCACCGGGAACCCTGAAACATACAGACACTGTCAATGTGCTCACCGGGAACCCTGAAACATACAGACACTGTCAATGTGCTCACCGGGAACCCTGAAACATACAGGCTACTGTCAATGTGCTCACCGGGAACCCTGAAACATACAGACACTGTCAATTTGCTCACCGGGAACCCTGAAACATACAGGCTACTGTTAATGTGCTCACCGGGAACCCTGAAACATACAAGCTACTGTCAATGTGCTCACTGGAACCCTGAAACATACAGGCTACTGTCAATGTGCTCACCGGGAACCCTGAAACATACAGACACTGTCAATGTGCTCACCGGGAACCCTGAAACATACAGGCTACTGTCAATGTGCTCACCAGGAACCCTGAAACTTACAGGCTACTGTCAATGTGCTCACCGGGAACCCTGAAACATACAGGCTACTGTCAATGTGCTCACCGGGAACCCTGAAACATACAGCATACTGTCAATGTGCTCATCGGGAACCCTGAAACATACAGGCTACCGTCAATGTGCTCACCGGGAACCCTGAAACATACAGGCCACTGTCATTGTGCTCACCGGGAACCCTGAAACATACAGGCTACTGTCAATGTGCTCACCGGGAACCCTGAAACATACAGGCTACTGTCAATGTGCTCACCGGGAACCCTGAAACATACAGGCTACTGTCAATGTGCTCACCGGGAACCCTGAAACATACAGGCTACTGTCAATGTGCTCACCGGGAACCCTGAAACATACAGGCTACTGTCAATGTGCTCACCGGGAACCCTGAAACATACAAATACAGGCTACTGTCAATGTGCTCACCGGGAACCCTGAAACATACAGACTACTGTCAATGTGCTGACCGGGAACCCTGAAACATACAGGCTACTGTCAATGTGCTTACCGGGAACCCTGAAACATACAGGCTACTGTCAATGTGCTCACCGGGAACCCTGAAACATACAGGCTACTGTCAATGTGCTCACCGGGAACCCTGAAACATACAGGCTACTGTCAATGTGCTCACTGGGAACCCTGCAACATACAGGCTACTGTCAATGTGCTCACCGGGAACCCTGAAACATACAGGCTACTGTCAATGTGCTCACTGGGAACCCTGCAACATACAGGCTACTGTCAATGTGCTCACTGGAACCCTGAAACATACAGACTACTTTCAATGTGCTCACCGGGAACCCTGCAACATACAGGCTACTGTCAATGTGCTCCCCGGGAACCCTGAAACATACAGGCTACTGTCAATGTGCTCACCGGGAACCCTGAAACATACAGGCTACCGTCAATGTGCTCACTGGAACCCTGAAACATACAGACTACTTTCAATGTGCTCACCGGGAACCCTGAAACATACAGACTACTGTCAATGTGCTCACTGGAACCCTGAAACATACAGACTACTGTCAATGTGCTCACTGGAACCCTGAGACATACAGACACTGCCAATTTGCTGATGGGGAATCCGGACAACCATCTGTTTACCCCCGGCGCGTGACTCTCACGCACCATTCACTTAGTTGACACATACCACCCAGGGGGCTAGAAATAGATGTATAGATGCAGGCGATAGGCATCAGGCAATGCCTGAAACGAGCTAAGTATGAAGACACCCACCTTCAACTATAAGCCTCAGGAAGAAGATACGCGCTACCTGGCGGCCGCAAAAGAAGCAGAAGATTGCGATGACGGACATGGCGAGGAGTGGAACCGCTAGCAGCGCTCTCACGCGGCGACTCGTGGAAGCGCTCAGGTATTGTCGCTGCAAAGAAAGTGTTTTTTGTTTCAATTTTTATTTAAGCTTTATGTCTTTAAAGGGAACCGCCACTCTGGCCTATAACGCTGCTTTACCGATTCATATAATACCCAATTGTCTATCCTCCAAATTATAGAATTTTTCCTTCTATCTGTAGCTTACAATAAAATTTAGAAGTGACTGCCAGGTCCGATTTTGCCGCCTACCGAGGCGGCAGCCCTTTTTGGAGGCGTGTCCGCAATGGACCAATCAGGAGGCGATACTCTAATGTATTCAAACCGGAAATTGCGCCTATTGTGTGAGCAAAACAAGAGCGCGTGATAATCGCTAATATAAATAGCTGCTATTCTAACTCCAATCATGGCATTGTTGCAGAGTCAATCGTCGCAAGACGTATATCAATTTGTTTGGACGGTACTTTTCCATGAAACACTAAGATCTTGCGCTACTGTGAGACTTGGAACTGCCGCTGTTCATCTGTAAATTGTGGCCCTGATCGCTCTCTCCGCTAGTTATAACGTACGACCGCGCCATATGAATAGTCACAATATGCGTCACTGCTCCCGGCAAAATGGCGCTTTGCTTGACATTCCTGGGGGCGGTTGCCTTATTTTTTTTCTCCTTACCAGTCGGCCGAAACGAAGCGTTAACACTCACCAATTTCATTTTAAGATGTAAACTTTCGGTGCAGATCGCGATTAAATTAGATTGGACACCCGCTTTAAAGAGGTTTACAATACGTACACGTACACATGAATGTTCACCTCTAACTTTGCGTTCATGAAAGTCAGTCCTGTCCAGTCCAGTGCATTTTGTATTCCCAAGTCACGACGAATAAAATGGAGAACTCCCCGCATACAACGAAAGGGGCGGATGCATGCTATAAATTGGTGATTTCCCACAATTCACGGTTATATATTATTAAGATTCTCAGTTATCGATTAATGAAAATCCTTGATCACGACGATCGGCAAATATCCCATTCCCTGTTCACGAAGAATTATTTTCCTCATTCCCAGTTCACGGTCAAATGAAAAGCCCATTCCCGAGAAACGGATATACCCCTTGCCCCCCCCCCGATATATGAGACGAAATTGACTGCCAAAACAGTCCTCAAAATATCAGGCTACCATGAACCACTGAATTATGCATACCCACATATAGAGTGGGTGGGGAACCCCCTCAACAATTGAACGATATTTCTAAGACCTGTTTTTAGAACGTTTTGAAAGGATCCGAGCTCTGGACGATTGGGTCTATTTTAGGCGAAGCCAGTGTTTTATGCGTAACACAAATTGTAGTCAGACAGGCAAGGAAGGGACGCTAATCTATAAATATATAATTTATACGCTTAGATATTTTTTTATAAATAATGTTAACAGAAACCATACATGGACCGCCTGCAATTACTTGACCAATATGACATCAGGATGGTTTATTGATTCGTCATGCGACATTAAATATCATACAATATTAAATAATAACCTTCATATTGCGAAAACTGCCAGTATACCTCGTCCTATAATAATAAATAATGTAATAAAAAAAAAACGTTGTTTCCATTTATTTATGTAATATCGATTAGTGTGTCTGTCTGAAGTCGCTTCCCAGTTTGACCAAAATGTTTGTCTGGGATTGACGCTTTAGTGACCGCCATCATGCTGCGGGATCACTTCTGGAGTGCACTAAACCACGGATTTTGTAACAAAATGGCGTCCGTCGACCACCACTGCGCTTAAAAGGCTTAAAACAGAGCAACACGTGTTCGCGCCGTGACGTTGCCATCTGTGGCCCCCGTGGCTTGGACGATAGCGATGCGCCGCGGACTACAGCAGGTCTCACGGCCACCTGTGACTCTCGTCCAGTCAGTCACGTGACCGGGATGCTCACGTGGATGACGTACCTGGGTGGGTAGGGGCTGGGTGCGCTCAAACCATTAGGGAAGGTCCCAGAGCCCTTTCTAATGGGGCCCCCCTCACATCACCATGGTAAATCATACTGCATTATACATTATCGCTGATCACAGAAAATACAGCCATCCTCGACAACTGATGTCGGGGAGGAAGAATTGAAGCCATTAGGTCCGAAGCACTTTGCGATATGTATGCCGGATTCAATAATTCAGTGTTGTCGGCAAGCTGTTTCGAGCCATCGATATATAAAAACACAGAGGCGAGGGACAATACCTAGTCATGGTGAGTCCTCCCCCTGAGCCTCGCAGGGAGCGTGAGAACGCTTGCTACCCCAACCCACGCTACCCTCCCCCCCCCACGCCACCAAATCCCCACCCCACGCGACCCCCACTCCACCAAATCCCCACCCCACGCGACCCCCCCCCTCCACCAAATCCCCACCCCACGCGACCCCCCCCTCCACCAAATCCCCACCCCACGCGAACCCCCCCCCCTCCACCAAAATCCCCACCCCACGCAACACCCCCCCCCTCCACCAAATCCCCACCCCACGCGACCCCCCCTCCACCAAATCCCCACTCCACGCGACCCCCCCTCCACCAAATTCCCACCGCACGCGACCCCCCCACCCTCCACCAAATCTCCACCCTCTCCCTGTAAAAAACCCTACAGAGAACGGTTACTTTTAGCCCCGAAGACACAAATCATTGACGACGCGTTGGGAGATGAATGAGGGGAGTGGGGCTCGGGGAGAGGGGGGGGGGGACGTTTCCACCGTTACTCATGTACAACTCATGCAGGGAGCCCCGTGTCGTGACGGTCGCCATGGGGGCGAGGGCGCGCTCCAGTGCCCCCGGTGGGCCCCCGCCCTCCCGCGAGGCGACTGGAGTCCCCCACTCCCCCCCTCCCCCGAGGCTCCGGGTGCCCCCCCCCCCCTTGAGATCAAACAGGAAGGGTTTAGCTTCCGAGCTCCACCACCAAGCAACTCCATGATATCCACATGTGTCCGGTATCCGTCCGCGTAGGTATGGCGAGCGAATCAACCACTCGTCGCCTCCAACCGCTGACAACCGGTATCTCACGCAACCCGGTAGCTGCCTCCACAGCAGGTGTCATCTCACCTCCTGTCATTGTCCCGGGGTAACCCGGTAGCTGCCTCCACAGCAAGTGTCATCCCACCCCCTGTCATTGTCCCGGGGTAACCCGGTAGCTGCCTCCACAGAAAGTGTCATCCCACCTCCTGTCATTGTCCCGGGGTAACCCGGTAGCTGCCTCCACAGCAAGTGTCATCCCACCCCCTGTCATTGTCCTGGGGTAACCCGGTAGCTGCCTCCACAGCAAGTGTCATCCCACCTCCTGTCATTGTCCCGGGGTAACCCGGTAGCTGCCTCCACAGCAAGTGTCATCCCACCCTCTGTCATTGTCCCGGGGTAACCCGGTAGCTGCCTCCACAGAAAGTGTCATCCCACCTCCTGTCATTGTCCCGGGGTAACCCGGTAGCTGCCTCCACAGCAAGTGTCATCCCACCCCCTGTCATTGTCCTGGGGTAACCCGGTAGCTGCCTCCACAGCAAGTGTCATCCCACCTCCTGTCATTGTCCCGGGGTAACCCGGTAGCTGCCTCCACAGCAAGTGTCATCCCACCCCCTGTCATTGTCCCGGGGTAACCCGGTAGCTGCCTCCACAGAAAGTGTCATCCCACCCCCTGTCATTGTCCCGGGGTAACCCGGTAGCTGCCTCTACAGAAAGTGTCATCCCACCTCCAGTGATTGTCCCGGGGTAACCCGGTAGCTGCCTCCACAGCAAGTGTCATTCCACCCCCTGTCATTGTCCCGGGGTAACCCGGTAGCTGCCTCCACAGAAAGTGTCATCCCACCTCCTGTCATTGTCCCGGGGTAACCCGGTAGCTGCCTCCACAGCAAGTGTCATCCCACCCCCAGTCATTGTCCTGGGGTAACCCGGTAGCTGCCTCCACAGCAAGTGTCATTCCACCCCCTGTCATTGTCCCGGGGTAACCCGGTAGCTGCCTCCACAGAAAGTGTCATCCCACCTCCTGTCATTGTCCCGGGGTAACCCGGTAGCTGCCTCCACAGCAAGTGTCATTCCACCCCCTGTCATTGTCCCGGGGTAACCCGGTAGCTGCCTCCACAGAAAGTGTCATCCCACCTCCTGTCATTGTCCCGGGGTAACCCGGTAGCTGCCTCCACAGCAAGTGTCATCCCACTCCCTGTCATTGTCCTGGGGTAACCCGGTAGCTGCCTCCACAGCAAGTGTCATCCCACCTCCTGTCATTGTCCCGGGGTAACCCGGTAGCTGCCTCCACAGCAAGTGTCATCCCACCCCCTGTCATTGTCCTGGGGTAACCCGGTAGCTGCCTCCACAGCAAGTGTCATCCCACCTCCTGTCATTGTCCCGGGGTAACCCGGTAGCTGCCTCCACAGAAAGTGTCATCCCACCTCCAGTGATTGTCCCGGGGTAACCCGGTAGCTGCCTCCACAGCAAGTGTCATCCCACCTCCTGTCATTGTCCTGGGGTAACCCGGTAGCTGCCTCCACAGCAAGTGTCATCCCACCTCCTGTCATTGTCCCGGGGTAACCCGGTAGCTGCCTCCACAGCAAGTGTCATCCCACCCCCTGTCATTGTCCCGGGGTAACCCGGTAGCTGCCTCCACAGAAAGTGTCATCCCATCCTCTGTCATTGTCCTGGGGTAACCCGGTAGCTGCCTCCACAGAAAGTGTCATCCCACCTCCTGTCATTGTCCCGGGGTAACCCGGTAGCTGCCTCCACAGCAAGTGTCATCCCACCTCCTGTCATTGTCCCGGGGTAACCCGGTAGCTGCCTCCACAGCAAGTGTCATCCCACCTCCTGTCATTGTCCCGGGGTAACCCGGTAGCTGCCTCCACAGCAAGTGTCATCCCACCCCCTGTCATTGTCCCGGGGTAACCCGGTAGCTGCCTCCACAGCAAGTGTCATCCCACCCCGTGTCATTGTCCCGGGGTAACCCGGTAGCTGCCTCCACAGCAAGTGTCATCCCACCTCCTGTCATTGTCCCGGGGTAACCCGGTAGCTGCCTCCACAGCAAGTGTCATCCCACCTCCTGTCATTGTCCCGGGGTAACCCGGTAGCTGCCTCCATAGCAAGTGTCATCCCACCCCCTGTCATTGTCCCGGGGTAACCCGGTAGCTGCCTCCACAGCAAGCGTCATCCCACCCTCTGTCATTGTCCCGGGGTAACCCGGTAGCTGCCTCCACAGCAAGTGTCATCTCACCCCCTGTCATTGTCCCGGGGTAACCCGGTAGCTGCCTCCACAGCAAGTGTCATCTCACATCCTGTCATTGTCCCGGGGTAACCCGGTAGCTGCCTCCACAGCAAGTGTCATCCCACCCCCTGTCATTGTCCCGGGGTAACCCGGTAGCTGCCTTTACAGCAAGTGTCATCCCACCTCCTGTCATTGTCCCGGGGTAACTCGGTAGCTGCCTCCACAGCAAGTGTCATCCCACCTCCTGTCATTGTCCCGGGGTAACCCGGTAGCTGACTCCACAGCAAGTGTCATCCCACCCTCTGTCATTGTCCCGAGGTAACCCGGTAGCTGCCTCCTCAGCAAGTGTCATCCCACCCTCTGTCATTGTCCCGGGGTAACCCGGTAGCTGCCTCCACAGCAAGTGTCATCCCACCCTCTGTCATTGTCCCGGGGTAACCCGGTAGCTGCCTCCACAGCAAGTGTCATCCCACCCCCTGTCATTGTCCCGGAGTAACCCGGTAGCTGCCTCCACAGCAAGTGTCATCCTACCCCCTGTCATTGTCCCGGGGTAACCCGGTAGCTGCCTCCACAGCAAGTGTCATCCCACCTCCTGTCATTGTCCTGGGGTAACCCGGTAGCTGCCTCCACAGCAAGTGTCATCCCACCTCCTGTCATTGTCCCGGGGTAACCCGGTAGCTGCCTCCACAGCAAGTGTCATCCCACCTCCTGTGATTGTCCCGGGGTAACCCGGTAGCTGCCTCCACAGCAAGTGTCATCCCACCTCCTGTGATTGTCCCGGGGTAACCCGGTAGCTGCCTCCACAGCAAGTGTCATCCTACCCCCTGTTATTGTCCCGGGGTAACCCGGTAGCTGCCTTTACAGCAAGTGTCATCCCACCTCCTGTCATTGTCCCGGGGTAACCCGGTAGCTGCCTCCACAGCAAGTGTCATCCTACCCCCTGTCATTGTCCCGGGGTAACCCGGTAGCTGCCTTTACAGCAAGTGTCATCCCACCTCCTGTCATTGTCCCGGGGTAACCCGGTAGCTGCCTCCACAGCAAGTGTCATCCCACCTCCTGTCATTGTCCCGGGGTAACCCGGTAGCAGACTCCACAGCAAGTGTCATCCCACCCTCTGTCATTGTCCCGAGGTAACCCGGTAGCTGCCTCCTCAGCAAGTGTCATCCCACCCTCTGTCATTGTCCCGGGGTAACCCGGTAGCTGCCTCCACAGCAAGTGTCATCCCACCCTCTGTCATTGTCCCGGGGTAACCCGGTAGCTGCCTCCACAGCAAGTGTCATCCCACCCCCTGTCATTGTCCCGGAGTAACCCGGTAGCTGCCTCCACAGCAAGTGTCATCCTACCCCCTGTCATTGTCCCGGGGTAACCCGGTAGCTGCCTCCACAGCAAGTGTCATCCCACCTCCTGTCATTGTCCTGGGGTAACCCCGTAGCTGCCTCCACAGCAAGTGTCATCCCACCTCCTGTCATTGTCCCGGGGTAACCCGGTAGCTGCCTCCACAGCAAGTGTCATCCCACCTCCTGTGATTGTCCCGGGGTAACCCGGTAGCTGCCTCCACAGCAAGTGTCATCCCACCTCCTGTGATTGTCCCGGGGTAACCCGGTAGCTGCCTCCACAGCAAGTGTCATCCTACCCCCTGTCATTGTCCCGGGGTAACCCGGTAGCTGCCTCCACAGCAAGTCTCATCCCACCCCCTGTCATTGTCCCGGGGTAACCCGGTAGCTGCCTCCACAGCAAGTGTCATCCCACCTCCTGTCATTGTCCTGGGGTAACCCGGTAGCTGCCTCCACAGCAAGTGTCATCCCACCTCCTGTCATTGTCCTGGGGTAACCCGGTAGCTGCCTCCACAGCAAGTGTCATCCCACCTCCTGTCATTGTCCCGGGGTAACCCGGTAGCTGCCTCCACAGCAAGTGTCATCCCACCTCCTGTCATTGTCCTGGGGTAACCCGGTAGCTGCCTCCACAGCAAGTGTCATCCCACCTCCTGTCATTGTCCCGGGGTAACCCGGTAGCTGCCTCCACAGCAAGTGTCATCCCACCTCCTGTCATTGTCCTGTGGTAACCCGGTAGCTGCCTCCACAGCAAGTGTCATCCCACCTCCTGTCATTGTCCCGGGGTAACCCGGTAGCTGCCTCCACAGCAAGTGTCATCCCACCTCCTGTCATTGTCCTGGGGTAACCCGGTAGCTGCCTCCACAGCAAGTGTCATCCCACCTCCTGTCATTGTCCTGGGGTAACCCGGTAGCTGCCTCCACAGCAAGTGTCATCCCACCTCCTGTGATTGTCCCGGGGTAACCCGGTAGCTGCCTCCACAGCAAGTGTCATCCCACCTCCTGTCATTGTCCTGGGGTAACCCGGTAGCTGCCTCCACAGCAAGTGTCATCCCACCTCCTGTCATTGTCCTGGGGTAACCCGGTAGCTGCCTCCACAGCAAGTGTCATCCCACCTCCTGTCATTGTCCAGGGGAGGTTTCTTGGCACACTTTAGCCTTCTTGTGCATAAATACAGGCCTGAATCACCGTACATTTAATTATCTAATTTTTCTTTGAAGACCCACCCCCCCGCCCCACAAACAGCCGCATTTTACTATGTCCGATTCCATACGAACAAATGTTTTCGCATAGCTCACATACCACTCGCACAGGGCATTTAGTACTGTAACAATTATCGATTTCGCTGGCCGCAAACATGGCAGGCGGACCACGATGGGGCAACATGAAATATTTACGTCCAGTTAGCCGCATTCCCGGCGTTGTGTCACGCGGTATGTATGGTGAGGTGGAACCTGTGGACTATCGGTGGCGTCTGCCGCTCAGAAGTCACCAGTGAAGGTCATAGCGCGTCACTAAGGAAGATCAAGGGTTGAGCAGAGCCATGCCCCCGGGGGGTAATCCCTTACTACTCTGTTCATGTCCCACATGCAGGGCATGGGATGGTTGTCTACCTGCACGAACATAATGATATATAGAGCGTAGGGGCGCGAACCCCGACGCGACGGCTGGCCTGGCAGAGTGGGCTCACTGGACGAAGGCCCAGCGCGCTAACCACCGGCCCACCGGCGGTGCCACCTGAGCCACGGGAGCAAGGCGGGGGAGCGGCCGACACGTGAGACTACCATCAACCAAACGGTGGCGTGCCGCCCGCCGTCAAAAACTACCCACAATACATCGCACACCCGCCCACACGAACCGGTGTCTCGATATCCCCAAACACAAAAATACCGCAACCTAATGTCACAGGAACACCTGAAACACACATCTTTAAAGACAAGGACGCTAAAAGAACTCGTTGACACCATATTACACCTATTCGCCCCCCCCCCCCTGCCCGCCCGCATCCATCCCCCCCTCATCTCCTAAGCCGTCCACAGTTTCTCACATAAGCTCCTTTACGATATTAACTACCGTAAATAGGCGGAGAACCGCGGCGGAGCAGGCGCGCCCCGCCTCCCGGGCAGCTGCCATGGAAACCAGACGCCCAGCGCCTATTTTCGTCCGGAAATCAGGCTGATCGGGTGACGGATTCGTCGAAGGGGCTGGAGGGAGGGGGAGAGAGGGGGTGCTGGTTGCACGGGTCTAAGTACAGTGGCCGGGGTGTGTGTGTGTAGGGGGGGTGGGGTAAGTGACCAGCCCCGTGGGAGACAAGGCCCGGCCGACACCCGCAGGCTTCCAGATATAATTATCTATGTATAGGGCGTAGTTTTAAATAGAAAGAAGAAGTCGTATGTGTCCTTTGTATATATAGAGCGGTTTGGCTCGTTGACCGGTGGAGAAATGAAATGAATTGGGGTCTATGTTTGTCATTGATTTGTTTGTGAGTCACATTAAACAAAAATGTGTCTACAGATTAGGTAGCAGTGGCGAGTAATTATTTCTATTTATTTTACGATACAGGCGCTTTGCATTATTCCGCAGCCTGTCAAACAACCCGTGCGCCGCCCACAAACAAAATGTTAAAATAAAATGACAAAGCCTACTAGATCATTGCTTGGCTGATAGCTTCGAAGCACATTCAGCGTGACGCTCAGTTTCTAGACTAAGACAGCCTAATTGAACAGAGTCAAGTAATCATCAAAAGTAATCATGATTACGATTACGTTATCAATGTAATCGATCACGATTACATTACGTGGGGAGTCCCCACGCAGTTAGTGACACCAGTGCTTTAACATAAGTAACAACGTTTGTCACGGTGTTTTCGCCTGTGGGCTATGTTCACATGTGTAACGATATTATTATGGAAATTAATCATATTTCGAAAAAAAAAATAAGAACATATCGCTCCAGTAAAAAGGTAAAGCAAAAGCTTAAACTCGCGGGTACTTACCATCGCTCCTTACCCCCTCCCCACCCCATTATAATTGTACTATAATTATGGAAATAAATAACATGATATAATATTGAGAATTTTTTGGTTCTATCATATTGCTGCAGTAAAAGGTTGAGTAAAAAGATTAAACGCGCGGGTAAAATTACCCTCGCCCCTTACCCCCCCCCCCTCCCCACCCATCCACCCGCCCCCTCCCCCCACCCAATCCGTTGGCTGGCTCACCTCGAGCTGGCGGACCCGGGGCTGCTCGGCGAGGGTGGTGCCGAGGGTCTCGAGCCAGACGCCGACCAGGTTGAGGGCGGCCCACACCAGCAAGTAGTCCTCGGCGCCGTGCCAGAAGAACACGTGGACGAAGGCCACGAGGGAGGCTGCCATCTTCCGGAAGAGCCCCTGGCGAGAGCCGCCTAGCGGGATGTAGATGTACCTGCGACACACGAACAAGGCGCTGCCATCGTTACCACGTGCACAGTGCTGAGTCGTTTGATTAGGCCAATACAACTCCAGGATATATATGTGGGCCGCGAGAATAACACTGAAGATCTGGTAGTAACATTAATAGCATATTTATTATATAAAGAATGGCCGGTGTGTCTGTCAATATTGACCAACCACGTCTATGGGAGAATTAATTCTATAATGTTTTTTTACTCACGAACTACCATCAAGGGCATCACTGTATGCAAACACGCTTAAACAGCAGATACCATAACGCTACTAAAGCAACTATCAGTAGAATAGATCACACACAACACCCAGGGACATGCAGACAAGGAATTATCCACACCACGTGGCATTATAAAGCTTTCAGGACATGGGGTATATATATATATATATATATATATATATATATATATATATATATATATATATATATTAATAATCAAATAATCAAAACGGAGACTTATTTATAAACTTATTTGTAAAAGGTTACATAAAACTTTCACGACATGCATTATAAATAATCAGCGATGTCCATCGAACTGGATTCATTAATAAACCTAACGGAATACTTCGACATTTATGACAACGGAGCGGCAGTCTATTTCATCTCCAAAAAGACTCTCCTACAAACCCGTCGGCGTTACGTAACACCTTGAGGACTTAAGGGCAATTATACACAGCCGGTCATACCAGGACATCATGTGAAAACCCAGTACTGAACTAGAGCACTGATTCTAAAGTAACCACAGTAACTTCATCATCAGAACAAGAGAATATTGCGGCACTACAATGACACCCTGATATGGTTGTATTATTAAACTCTATTCTCTCCCATACATTTGTGCCCCGTATCTACTTCCAAACAGAACGATGTAACTAATTGAAAAATGATCCGTAGCATGATGTCCAATTTGACCAAAGTCGCCGTGTGGACCGGAAGTAGACATTAACGACCCACTTCCGCTTACTTGCCGGCCATTGAATCCGATGTCTATGGTAACGGTGCTCAATGCGTTATTCTGGTAACCCCTGGCACCCACTGCTTCCGTGTTGTAACAGCTTGAGGCGTCTAGTTCGGCGAATCGCCTTGACTTCCGAGGTCAGTCATCGAGCTTCCGTCGTGCTGGCTGCACGTGGCCCACGGAAACCACGCTAGAATCTCGCGAGAAACCCCATCTAGCTAATTAATCCCCGTTCGGACACGGTCGCGAGCAGTATGAACTTTCAATCGGTCTTTAATCGATCAAGAAATCTTGAATCCTAAATTGATCTTCGTCTATATATCAGAATCACGCTTGCATGGATCTCTTAATTCCGAGACAAATGGCCCCCGAGTGATCGTCGAAATCAAGTTGTCGCATACATACCGTATTCGCTCGAATAGTGGCCCAGGCGCTTATGTTCTGTGGAGAACGGATTTTCCTAGGCGCTCTTACGAACACGTGCGCTTATTTGTTTTTACCCATAATTCGCGGCGATGGAACGTGTCGCATTATGTCTCCCATCACCCTAGCAGCCCCCCCCGTCTCTAGTGCCCCCCCCCCCACTCCTCCCCCTCCCACGCTCTGAATGGGCAAATGTCATTTACGCACATCACACATATTACAACTCTACAACAGCTAACGTTCTACTCCATTTAACCCTGGTCCCCGTTCCCGTTGACATAGTTACGTACCGTCGAATAAAACTGTAGAGTCCTCGATCGAAGTATCTGAAAAAGCAATGCGAAATATAACATTAGTACAGAAGCAGATTATAAACCTAAATAATAATGAAGAGTAGATCAAAACCCCCCAAAAAACATGCAGAAGATTACCATTGCTGAGTGACGCGTGAACAAAACCTCACCCCTTTTAAGCCTGGCTACTTTTTCACCAGGAAACTATCATTTGCCATATGCAGTTTTTGCTAATGACAAACCGCACTTCAGACCGCGGTCAGCCACGGGACGACGCTAACGATGGTGGGGCGGCTGGTGAGTGGGGTGGCTGGGAAAGGGTGGGTGGGGTGGGTTGAGGGTGGATGGTGTGCGGGACGGGGTGGGGTGGGGGGGGGGAGAGGAGGGTAACCATAGGGAAGTGACAAGTTATACCAACCAGGGGTCAATGTTCGTTTAAAGGATGGGTTCGGAATGGTTGGGGGTGGAGGGGGGAGGGGGGGGAGATAATAGGGAGGTGATGATCTATAGGGGTGTCGGGATTATACCGTGAGGGGAGTGCGCGGGGGGAGGGCGTGGGGGTGAGAGGGGGGTAAGAGGGGTGGGCTGGGGTTGAAGGGGGGGGGGGGCGGTGAGAAGCCCCCCCCCCCCAGGGTCTCTCACGCAGGGTCAATAATGGAAGACCTGGTCTCGCCGTGACGACGTACCGCGGTAAATGGAGCTAATAACCGCCGGGTGTCGCTGTCGTCGGACGCAGTAATTATGTCATCTGAGGGGCAGTGGGAGGTGGGGGGGGTCGGGGAACACGAGAGTGGGGCGCGAGAGTTGGACGCGAAAGAGGCGCGGGAGAGTCGCGGGAATAGGATGTGCGATGGGGAGTGTAAACATCGCACAGACAAAGAAGGTACACAGAGTAGAGGTGTACACACCGTAGAGACAAAGGAGGTATACAGGGTAGAGGTGTACACACCGTAGAGACAAAGGCGGTACACAGGGTAGAGGTGTACACACCGTAGAGACAAAGGAGGTACGCAGGGTAGAGGTGTACACACCGTAGAGACAAAGGAGGTACACAGGGTAAAGGTGTACACACCGTAGAGGACAAAGGAGGTACACAGGGTAGAGGTGTACACACCGTAGAGACAAAGGAGGTATACAGGGTAGAGGTTGTACACATGGTAGAGACAAAGGAGGTACACAGGGTAGAGGTGTACACACCGTAGAGACAAAGGATATACACATGGTGGAGGTGTACACACCGTAGAGACAAAGGAGGTATACAGGGTAGAGGTGTACACACCGTAGAGACAAAGGCGGTACACAGGGTAGAGGTGTACACACCGTAGAGACAAAGGAGGTACGCAGGGTAGAGGTGTACACACCGTAGAGACAAAGGAGGTACACAGGGTAAAGGTGTACACACCGTAGAGACAAAGGATGTACACAGGGTAGAGGTGTACACACCGTAGAGACAAAGGAGGTATACAGGGTAGAGGTGTACACACCGTAGAGACAAAGGAGGTACACAGGGTAGAGGTGTACACACCGTAGAGACAAAGGAGATACACAGGGTAGAGGTGTACACACCGTAGAGACAAAGGAGGTAAACAGGGTAGAGGTTTACACACCGTAGAGACAAATGAGGTACACAGGGTAGAGGTGTACACACCGTAGAGACAAAGGAGGTACGCAGGGTAGAGGTTACACACCGTAGAGACAAAGGAGGTATACAGGGTAGAGGTGTACACACCGTAGAGACAAAGGAGGTACACAGGGTAGAGGTGTACACACCGTAGAGACAAAGGAGGTACGCAGGGTAGAGGTGTACACACCGTAGAGACAATGGAGGTACACAGGGTAAAGGTGTACACACCGTAGAGACAAAGGAGGTATACAGGGTAGAGGTGTACACACCGTAGAGACAAAGGCGGTACACAGGGTAGAGGTGTACACACCGTAGAGACAAAGGAGGTAAGCAGGGTAGAGGTGTACACACCGTAGAGACAAAGGAGGTACGCAGGGTAGAGATGTAAACACCATAGAGACAAAGGAGGTACGCAGGGTAGAGGTGTACACACCGTAGAGACAAAGGAGGTACGCAGGGTAGAGGTGTAAACACCGTAGAGACAAAGGAGGTACGCAGGGTAGAGGTGTAAACACCGTAGAGATAAAGGAGGTACACAGGGTAGATGTGTACACACCGTAGAGACAAAGGAGGTAAACAGGGTAGAGGTTACACACCGTAGAGACAAAGGAGGTATACAGGGTAGAGGTGTACACACCGTAGAGACAAAGGAGGTACACAGGGTAGAGGTGCACACACCGTAGAGACAAAGGAGGTACACAGGGTAAAGGTGTACACACCGTAGAGACAAAGGAGGTATACAGGGTAGAGGTGTACACACCGTAGAGACAAAGGATGTACACAGGGTAGAGGTGTACACACCGTAGAGACAAAGGAGGTACACAGGGTAGAGGTGTACACACCGTAGAGACAAAGGAGGTACGCAGGGTAGAGGTGTAAACACCATAGAGACAAAGGAGGTACGCAGGGTAGAGGTGTAAACACCGTAGAGATAAAGGAGGTACGCAGGGTAGAGGTGTACACACCGTAGAGACAAAGGAGGTAAACAGGGTAGAGGTTACACACCGTAGAGACAAAGGAGGTATACAGGGTAGAGGTGTACACACCGTAGAGACAAAGGAGGTACACAGGGTAGAGGTGCACACACCGTAGAGACAAAGGAGGTACACAGGGTAAAGGTGTACACACCGTAGAGACAAAGGAGGTATACAGGGTAGAGGTGTACACACCGTAGAGACAAAGGATGTACACAGGGTAGAGGTGTACACACCGTAGAGACAAAGGAGGTACACAGGGTAGAGGTGTACACACCGTAGAGACAAAGGAGGTACGCAGGGTAGAGGTGTAAACACCATAGAGACAAAGGAGGTACGCAGGGTAGAGGTGTAAACACCGTAGAGATAAAGGAGGTACGCAGGGTAGAGGTGTACACACCGTAGAGACAAAGGAGGTACGCAGGGTAGAGGTGTAAACACCATAGAGATAAAGGAGGTACGCAGGGTAGAGGTCTACACACCGTAGAGACAAAGGAGGTACGCAGGGTAGAGGTGTACACACCGTAGAGACAAAGGAGGTACGCAGGGTAGAAGTGTAAACGCCGTAAAAGACAAGATATTTAGAGAGAGTACCAATGCTGTTATACAAATGAAGACAATATTGCATTTGGTGTGTAAAGCCACTATGGCGCACATGACGGCTAAATTGGGCCGAGAAATCTCCCGAGACAATGACAGGTTGGCTGACATGTACCCCAGGTGTATGCAGGCGCCAGGGTTTGAACCCACGACCTGTTGGGGGCAGATTGAGGCGGGTGTTGTTTGTATCAGTGTGTGACAGGGTCCGACGGCCAACGATGTGACAAGCGGGCAGGGGCGGGAGCTTTCAGTTAGCAGAGATAAAAAAACAAAACAACGCAGCATGACGTCACAGGGCAACCGGAAGTGCACAGGGAAGGAATACAAAAACCAGGGCGTGACGACACGGGGGCCACGCTATAGTTACAGACGATACCGGGCATTCGTTATTTAGCCAATCACCGAGGACGGCGATCACGTGACCGGACGGAACACGTGGTCGTACCTGCGGGGTGTCGGGCGGGGGTGGGGGGGGCGGGGTGGGATGGGGGCTGATGGGAGCCCGGGGCAACCGCTTATAAACAGATCCCGACCTATGGCGTCTAGCGCTCACCAATTCCCCCCCCCCGCCCCCCTCCCCACAATATCCGTTCTACACCCCCCGCCCCCCCCCCCCACGTCGCCGTCACGCAGGCCGTCGGCAGAGACCCGGATGGTGGTGTCAGGAGGCGGTTGGGACTCGTCCGTCAGGAGATCACCGAGGCGAAGGCTGACTCCCCCCACCCCGCCCCCCCAGAACCCCCACCACCACCCTCCTCACATTCTCTCTGACCCATCCACCCACCGGCGCCGTGCATGCCGGGATGCACGCAACAGTAACGTCCTGCGGAAGCGGTCCAGCCATGGACCACACCCTCCCCCCCCCCCCCCAAGGGAAAAAGTGGGAATGGACATGAGCGGGTGGGTGGGTTAGGGGGGGGGGGGGAGGGGCGGGGGAAGGAGGAGGGAAACGGGAGGAGGAAGAGGAGGGGGACGGGCAGCGGAAATGAGGCAGAGTAGCGGCCCGGTCATCAAGGAAGGGCTAATAACGAGGGTAGGGGAGGGGGGGGGGGAGAAGGTGGGGAGAGGGAGAGAAGTTGGGGGGAGGAGAACGTGGGGAGTTGTCGCCCGATTCGGAGCGGTTTAATTTCCCAAGTCATTCTGTGCAATCGTGGGACGAAGCATCAAAACAATTACGGAGGGAGAAGGCCAGCAAAGGAGTTGGGGGAGGGGGGGGGGTGATGAGTCAACTGTAGCTCCTTACAGACTTAATTCGACATAAGCGGTGGTGATAGGGGGGGGGAGGGGTGTGAGGGGATGGTAGTGGTCTGTTTTAATTGGGGTCGTGGGAGGGGAGGTGGGTGTGGGGGCTGCGGGGCCGGACTGATGGAGCGCTGAACAAGGCACGCCAACTTCCTCCCGGTGTTATTGCCAGCATGCCATTGGTCATCTCATGGGTTAAGGGTGGTTGCTAAATAAATAAAGTGTTCACACACATAAGCCCGGGCGATACTACCCTCCCCTCAGTCTAACCGTAAACATGTAGCAATAAATCCCCGCACTTTCCCCGCAAAATATGCGACAATATAGGAACATTCTGTGGCATTTTTGTAGGAAAATACAGTAGCTTGTGTGGCGAATTTATAGGAAACATAGGAGATTTTGCGGCAAATTAATAGGACTTATAGGAATATATACCGTAAAAGAACATACTTATAGACACTAGTATTCTTGTCTTACCAGTTGATTGCCTTTACCATTGGAGACTTACATATCACTATGTCAACACGTGTCTAGCGCACGAGTACTAATGGATAGAATACGGTCACCCCATCAAGAGAGAATGGCCAGGAAATGTCTACATTATGACCACACCTGGCAATTTGTCCACATGGCGATCCGCAAAGCGATCTAGTAGAGCAGTCATGGTTTCTAATGAGAGATGCCCGGGTGCATTAGTTGGTACCCATGAAGGCGATAAAACAAGGCGATGGAGGGCATATTGCTGGTAATGGTGCTGATGGAGGTGTTATTGTTGGTGATGGTGCTGATGGAGGTGTTATTGCTGGTAATGGTGCTGATGGAGGTGATATTGCTGGTAATGGTGCTGATGGAGGTGTTATTGCTGGTAATGGTACTGATGGAGGTGATATTGCTGGTAATGGTGCTGATGGAGGTGTTATTGCTGGTAATGGTGCTGATGGAGGTGATATTGCTGGTAATGGTGCTGATGGAGGTGTTATTGCTGGTAATGGTGCTGATGGAGGTGATATTGCTGGTAATGGTGCTGATGGAGGTGTTAAGGCTGGTAATGGTGCTGATGGAGGTGTTATTGTTGGTAATGGTGCTGATGGAGGTGATATTGCTGGTAATGGTACTGATGGAGGTGTTAAGGCTGGTAATGGTGCTGATGGAGGTGTTATTGCTGGTAATGGTGCTGATGGAGGTGTCACAACACCCAGCGATAGTGTTGACACATCTAAAAGCGACAATATTGATACATCCAAGGCGCATCATGCAATGCATGCAGTGGATTGGTTGTATACACATCCAAGGCATATCACCCGGGCGGATGAGAGCTTATGGCTCAAATGGACGCATGACTGACGGACTAATACATGCGGGTCGTCATGCTGCGTATTTCAAGCCAAACCGGAACCTTCTAGGTGGATTAGTAACGGAATGAAAACGTTACGTGGATTTAGCACAAGAACCGTCATCCACATGGTGAAGGATGATGACGGAAATGTTATATTCAGCAACCTAAGGAGACACACACACATACACACACCCGGAATTGACCCCTCAGATCTGGATTTGGACACTTAGATATCAGGGATCTAAGTAGGGTATGGTTATGGCCAGGGTTATAGTTGTTATCTATGGTTAGAGCTTAGTCATTATGGTTAGCTAGGATTATGGTGAATTGATGTCGTCGTCGCATAACAACATGGTCAAAATTGCAGCATAGCATTATGCAAATAATTCACATATGTGGGTGGGCCATGTGTGAGTTGTATGTGAGACGTGCTGAGGCTGAGCGCTGGGTGGAGTGGCCACCTCACTCACATACCTCAGCGAACTACTTGGCACTTGGCGCGGACTTGTCAGCGAGCACATGCAGGTAGCAGGTGATGGAGGTGTTATTGCTGGTAATGGTGCTGATGGAGGTGATATTGCTGGTAATGGTGCTGATGGAGGTGTTATTGCTGGTAATGGTGCTGATGGAGGTGATATTGCTGGTAATGGTGCTGATGGAGGTGTTAAGGCTGGTAATGGTGCTGATGGAGGTGTTATTGTTGGTAATGGTGCTGATGGAGGTGATATTGCTGGTAATGGTACTGATGGAGGTGTTAAGGCTGGTAATGGTGCTGATGGAGGTGTTATTGCTGGTAATGGTGCTGATGGAGGTGTTATTGCTGGTAATGGTGCTGATGGAGGTGTTATTGCTGGTAACGGTGCTGATGGAGGTGTTATTGCTGGTAATGGTGCTGATGGAGGTGTTATTGCTGGTAATGGTGCTGATGGACGTGTTATTGCTGGTAATGGTGCTGATGGATGTGATATTGCTGGTAATGGTGCTGGTGGAGGTGTTATTGCTGGTAATGGTGCTGATGGAGGTGTTATTGCTGGTAATGGTGCTGATGGAGGTGATATTGCTGGTAATGGTGCTGATGGAGGTGATATTGCTGGTAATGGTGCTGGTGCAGGTGTTATTGCTGGTAATGGTGCTGATGGAGGTGATATTGCTGGTAATGGTGCTGGTGGCGGTTTTAAGGCTGGTAATGGTGCTGATGGAGGTTTTACGGCTGGTAATGGTGCTGATGGAGGTGTTAAGGCTGGTAATGGTGCTGATGGAGGTGATATTGCAGGTAATGGTGTTGATGGAGGTGATAATGATGTTGATAACGGTGGTAACAGTGATTGTGGTAATACAGCCACAGTTCTATAGCTGTAGGACGGGCACAAATATGTCCTACGGCCACAGAACTGGGGCTTGTGGTACTTGCTGACGATCATGATGCCACTGATGACGCTGGTGACCATGACGAGGTGGCTGATGCTAGCGGATTCTACCGGTCGCAATCCGCTTTAATCATAGTAACCATGGCGTCGACTGCTTTGATCGCTCCGCCAGCCAAGCACTACCGGGTGACCCTCGCCTAACGAGTGGTCCTTCCGGCCCCAACCCTCCCGTTTTGCCGACCCACTTGGTCTGCCTTGCAGCATCATAACCCAGGCACCCCCCTCCCCCGACCAAAAAAACCCCCTCCCGACCGATGCAGTATCAAAGCACATATCTCCCGACCTCACTGTATTGTGACGCGCGTCGCCATGGCAACAACAACAATATATGGCGCGGCTGGGGTCCGCTGGGTCCGCGGCGTCCACGGGGGCAGGAGTCCCGCACCGAGCGACCCAGAGAGGCAGCGCCGCTTTGACCGCCAGGGAGCGCCACCGTACGGTCTGTCTGTTCGTCCTTCCGTCCGTTCAGAACTGCGTGATCAAAGACGGTTGGGTGGACGGCCCGCCTTGCCTAACGGCCAATCGACGGCTCAGCGGGAAAAACGCGAGCCGGCATCAAAAGTTCTGATGTTTTCCTTCCATATGGTCGTAGCAAACAGGAAATAGCGTCTTTACAACCGTTGATAATTCCGTTAGATGTTGGAGAAAGTTGACATGATCAGAACGCAAAGGGCGGTGTATGGCGCATCAGAGGCCGACGACATGTTAGCGACGGGCCGGCTAACCGCCGTGACGTCATCAGAGACAGACGACGGGCGCCACCACGCGGGCGATGGGGGGGGGTGGTTAAGGGAGGGGTGGCTGTGGCACGGCACCACGGGACCGGGTTCCACCACGCGGGCGATGGGGGGGGGTGGTTAAGGGAGGGGTGGCTGGGGCACGGCGCCACGGGACCGGGCGCCACCACGCGGGCGATGGGGGGGGGGTGGTCAAGGGAGGGGTGGCTGTGGCACGGCACCACGGGACCGGGTTCCACCACGCGGGCGATGGGGGGGGGGGGGTGGTTAAGGGAGGGGTGGCTGTGGCACGGCACCACGGGACCGGGCGCCACCACGCGGGCGATGGGGGGGGGGGGGCATGCCAAGCCCCACCGGTACAGACTAATGGGGTGGTTAAGGAAGGGGTGGGTGGCTGGGGCACGGCACCACGGAACCGGGCGCCACCACGCGGGCAATGGGGGGGGGGGGGGGTGGTTAAGGGAGAGGTGGCTGTGGCACGGCACCACGGGACCGGGCTCCACCACGCGGGCGATGGGGGGGGGGGTTAAGGAAGGGGTGGGTGGCTGTGGTACGGCACCACGGGACCGGGCTCCACCACGCGGGCGATGGGGGGGGGGCGGCTAAGGAAGGGGTGGGTGGCTGTGGCACGGCACCACGGGACCGGGCTCCACCACGCGGGCGATGGGGGGGGGGGTTAAGGAAGGGGTGGCTGTGGCACGGCACCACGGGACCGGGCGCCACCACGCGGGCGATGGGGGGGGGGGCGGTTAAGGAAGGGGTGGGTGGCTGTGGCACGGCACCACGGGACCGGGCGCCACCACGCGGGCGATGGGGGGGGCGGTTAAGGAAGGGGTGGGTGGCTGTGGTACGGCACCACGGGACCGGGCGCCACCACGCGGGCGATGGGGGGGGGGGGGGTTAAGGAAGGGGTGGCTGTGGCACGGCACCACGGGACCGGGCGCCACCACGCGGGCGATGGGGGGGGGGCGGTTAAGGAAGGGGTGGGTGGCTGTGGTACGGCACCACGGGACCGGGCGCCACCACGCGGGCGATGGGGGGGGGGCGGTTAAGGAAGGGGTGGCTGTGGTACGGCGCCACGGGACCGGGCGCCACCACGCGGGCGATGGGGTGGGGGGGGGGAGGGCATGCCAAGCCCCACCGGTACAGACCAATGGGGCGGTTAAGGAAGGGGTGGGTGGCTGGGGCACGGCACCACGGGACCGGGCGCCACCACGCGGGCAATGGGGTGGGGGGGGGAGGGCATGCCAAGCCCCACCGGTACAGACCAATGGGGCGGTTAAGGAAGGGGTGGGTGGCTGGGGCACGGCGCCACGGGACCAGGCGCCACCACGCGGGCGATGGGGGGGGGTGGTTAAGGAAGGGGTGGGTGGCTGTGGCACGGCACCACGGGACCGGGCGCCACCACGCGGGCGATGGGGGGGGGGGGTTAAGGAAGGGGTGGGTGGCTGTGGTACGGCACCACGGGACCGGGCGCCACCACGCGGGCGATGGGGGGGGGGGGTTAAGGAAGGGGTGGCTGTGGCACGGCACCACGGGACCGGGCGCCACCACGCGGGCGATGGGGGGGGGGGCGGTTAAGGAAGGGGTGGGTGGCTGTGGTACGGCACCACGGGACCGGGCGCCACCACGCGGGCGATGGGGGGGGGCGGTTAAGGAAGGGGTGGGTGGCTGTGGTACGGCACCACGGGACCGGGCGCCACCACGCGGGCGATGGGGGGGGGGGGGGTGGTTAAGGGAGGGGTGGCTGTGGCACGGCACCACGGGACCGGGCGCCACCACGCGGGCGATGGGGGGGGGGGGTGGTTAAGGGAGGGGTGGCTGGGGCACGGCGCCACGGGACCGGGCGCCACTGATCCGCTTACTGAGCCATTCAAAACAACGACTCACAAAACTATCGACGGCTCATCAATCACTTGTTCGATCGGTCGGTCGTCCACACCAGACAAACCACACACGATGGGCCAGCCACAGTCACATGGGTTTACACAGAGCATGGACACACCACACACGCTGGGCCAGCCACAGTCACATGGGTTTACACAGAGCATGGACACACCACACACGCTGGGCCAGCCACAGTCACATGGGTTTACACAGAGCATGGACAAACCACACACGCTGGGCCAGCCACAGTCACATGGGTTTACACAGAGCATGGACACACCACACACGCTGGGCCAGCCACAGTCACATGGGTTTACACAGAGCATGGACACACCACACACGCTGGGCCAGCCACAGTCACATGGGTTTACAAACCACACACGATGGGCAAGCCACAGTCACATGGGTTTACAAACCACACACAATGGGCCAGCCACAGTCACATGGGTTTACACAGAGCATGGACACACCACACACGATGGGCCAGCCACAGTCACATGGGTTTACAAACCACACACGATGGGCAAGCCACAGTCACATGGGTTTACAAACCACACACAATGGGCCAGCCACAGTCACATGGGTTTACACAGAGCATGGACACACCACACACGATGGGCCAGCCACAGTCACATGGGTTTACAAACCACACACGATGGGCAAGCCACAGTCACATGGGTTTACAAACCACACACAATGGGCCAGCCACAGTCACATGGGTTTACACAGAGCATGGACACACCACACACGATGGGCCAGCCACAGTCACATGGGTTTACAAACCACACACGATGGGCAAGCCACAGTCACATGGGTTTACAAACCACACACAATGGGCCAGCCACAGTCACATGGGTTTACACAGAGCATGGACACACCACACACGATGGGCCAGCCACAGTCACATGGGTTTACACAGAGCATGGACACACCACACACGATGGGCCAGCCACAGTCACATGGGTTTACAAACCACACACGATGGGCAAGCCACAGTCACATGGGTTTACAAACCACACACAATGGGCCAGCCACAGTCACATGGGTTTACACAGAGCATGGACACACCACACACGATGGGCCAGCCACAGTCACATGGGTTTACACAGAGCATGGACACACCACACACGATGGGCCAGCCACAGTCACATGGGTTTACAAACCACACACGATGGGCAAGCCACAGTCACATGGGTTTACAAACCACACACAATGGGCCAGCCACAGTCACATGGGTTTACACAGAGCATGGACACACCACACACGATGGGCCAGCCACAGTCACATGGGTTTACACAGAGCATGGACACACCACACACGATGGGCCAGCCACAGTCACATGGGTTTACACAGAGCATGGAAACACCACACACGATGGGCCAGCCACAGTCACATGGGTTTACAAACCACACACAATGGGCCAGCCACAGTCACATGGGTTTACACAGAGCATGGACACACCACACACGATGGGCCAGCCACAGTCACATGGGTTTACACAGAGCATGGACACACCACACACGATGGGCCAGCCACAGTCACATGGGTTTACAAACCACACACGATGGGCAAGCCACAGTCACATGGGTTTACAAACCACACACAATGGGCCAGCCACAGTCACATGGGTTTACACAGAGCATGGACACACCACACACGATGGGCCAGCCACAGTCACATGGGTTTACACAGAGCATGGACACACCACACACGATGGGCCAGCCACAGTCACATGGGTTTACACAGAGCATGGACACACCACACACGATGGGCCAGCCACAGTCACATGGGTTTACACAGAGCATGGACACACCACACACGATGGGCCAGCCACAGTCACATGGGTTTACACAGAGCATGGACACACCACACACGATGGGCCAGCCACAGTCACATGGGTTTACACAGAGCATGGACACACCACACACGATGGGCCAGCCACAGTCACATGGGTTTACACAGAGCATGGACACACCACACACGATGGGCCAGCCACAGTCACATGGGTTTACACAGAGCATGGACACACCACACACGATGGGCCAGCCACAGTCACATGGGTTTACACAGAGCATGGACACACCACACACGCTGGGCCAGCCACAGTCACATGGGTTTACACAGAGCATGGACACACCACATCATATTGATACACCACACACCGCAGATACACACTATAGACACATCACACAGTATAGATATTCTACACACTATAGATACACACTATAGATACACGCTATATTCTACACACTATAGATACACCCTATATTCTACACACTATAGATGCACGCTATATTCTACACACTATAGATACACGCTATATT
Source organism: Arenicola marina (assembly GCA_964019135.1). NCBI lineage: Eukaryota > Metazoa > Annelida > Polychaeta > Arenicolidae > Arenicola > Arenicola marina. The sequence continues at coordinate 20,740,188 of OZ025252.1, read as the reverse complement.
CTACACACTATAGATACACGCTATATTCTACACACTATAGATACACGCTATATTCTACACACTATAGATACACGCTATATTCTACACACTATAGATGCACGCTATATTCTACACACTATAGATACACGCTATATTCTACACACTATAGATACACGCTATATTCTACACACTATAGATACACGCTATATTCTACACACTATAGATACACGCTATATTCTACACACTATAATACACGCTATATTCTACACACTATAGATACACGCTTTATTCTACATACTATAGATACACGCTATATTCTTACACACTATAGATACACGCTATATTCTACACACTATAGATATACGCTATATTCTACACACTATAGATACACGCTATATTCTATACACTAAGATACACGCTATATTCTACACACTATAGATACACGCTATATTCTACACACTATTGATACACGCTATATTCTACACACTATAGATACACGCTATATTCTACACATTATAGATACACGCTATATTCTACACACTATAGATACCCCACACACTATAGATACCCCACACACTATAGATACCCCACAAACTAAAGAGACACCACTAACTAAACATATAGACATTATATGCCACATCATACACCGGCTTCAGTCACGATCTCCAATGACGAGACCAAGGGCCGTCAGATCTTCGTGCCAACAAGCGCTAAACACGAGGACAAATTATAGCTATTTCATCGCCAATGTAACCTGGGTCTCCTTCTTTAATGATAAATATTGACGGACGCTCAAATGCGCTCGGCCTTCTTGATCTCGTCTGGTCTCGTCCGCTCATCACGTGACGTAGCGCGTGCGCAAATATCAACACAAGCGTTGCTCCTGACAACCATGCCACAAACAACGGGGGCCAGAGGAAAAAAAAAGGAACAGACGTCGGTCATTTTTACATGTTGGCGAGTGGCATCGTCTCACTATAGCTCAAATATTACTCACGCATCGTATTTAGTGCAATAATCGCCGACACGGAAGATGTGTCCTACTGGTTAGTAGTGTGAATCGTCGGAACCATTTTGATGCCAGTGTTTACACAAAGCTTTAGCTACCAACAGTCTCAGTCCGTCATACAGTATTAACTACGTCAAAGAAGCCATAAGTTGTCATTGACATCAAAGAAGCCATAAGTTGTCATTGACATCAAAGAAGCCATAAGTTGTCATTGACATCAAAAAAGCCATCAGTTGTCATTGAAGTCAAAGAAGCCATAAGTTGTCATTGAAGTCAAAGAAGCCATAAGTTGTCATTGACATCAAAGAGCCATCAGTTGTCATTGAAGTCAAAGAAGCCAGAAGTTGTCATGGAAGTCAAAGAAGCCAGAAGTTGTCATTGACATCAAAGAGCCATCAGTTGTCATTGAAGTCAAAGAAGCCAGAAGTTGTCATGGAAGTCAAAGAAGCCAGAAGTTGTCATTGACATCAAAGAAGCCAGAAGTTGTCATTGACATCAAAGAAGCCATCAGTTGTCATTGAAGTCAAAGAAGCCATAAGTTGTCATTGAAGTCAAAGAAGCCATAAGTTGTCATGGACATCAAAGAGCCATAAGTTGTCATTGACATCAAAGAAGCCATCAGTTGTCATTGAAGTCAAAGAAGCCATATTTTGTCATTGACATCAAAGAAGCCAGCAGTTGTCATTGACATCAAAGAAGCCATCAGTTGTCATTGAAGTCAAAGAAGCCATAAGTTGTCATTGAAGTCAAAGAAGCTATAAGTTGTCATTGACATCAAAGAGCCATAAGTTGTCATTGACATCAAAGAAGCCATCAGTTGTCATTTACGTCAGAGAAGCCATAAGTTGTCATTGACATCAAAGCCATCAGTTGTCATCGACATCAAAGAAGCCATCAGTGGTCAATGAAGTCAATAAAGCCATAGGTTGTCATTGACATCAAAGAAACCATCAGTTGTCATTGAAGTCAAAGAAGCCATAAGTTGTCATTTACGTCAAAGAAGCCATCAGTTGTCATTGACATCAGAGAAGCCATAAGTTGTCATTGACATCAAAGAAGCCATCAGTTGTCATTGAAGTGAACGAAGCCATAAGTTGTCATTGACATCAAAGAAGCCATAAGTTGTCATTGACATCAAATAAGCTATAAGTTGTCATTGACATCAAAAAAGCCATCAGTTGTCATTGAAGTGAAAGAAGCCATAAGTTGTCATTTACGTCAAAGAAGCCATAAGTTGTCATTAACGTCAAAGACGCCATAAGTTGTCATAAGTTGTCATTGGCGTCAAAGACGCCATACGTTGTCATAGACATCAAATAAGCTATAAGTTGTCATAGACATCAAAGAAGCCATTAGTTGTCATTGACATCAAAGAAGCTATAAGTTGTCATAGACATCGAAGAAGCCATTAGTTGTCATAGACATCAAACAAGCTATAAGTTGCCATAGACATCAAAGAAGCCATAAGTTATCATAGACATCGAAGAAGCCATCAGTTGTCATGGACATCGAAGAAGCCATCATTAGTCATAGCCGTCAAAGAAACGTTGTCGGTCATGTAGGTCACATTAGTTCCGAGGGGAACAAACGTCAAAATCATTGTCGCAGTCCAGGACCGCCCGTTATCCCACTACAGGGACACGCTCTCCCCTCACCCTCACCCCGCCCTCATACCTCACCCTCACCCCGCCCTCATACCTCACCCTCACCCCGCCCTCATACCTCACCCTCACCCCGCCCTCATACCTCACCCCGCCCTCATACCTCACCCTCACCCCGCCCTCATACCTCACCCCGCCCTCATACCTCACCCTCACCCCGCCCTCATACCTCACCCCGCCCTCATACCTCACCCTTACCCCGCCCTCATACCTCACCCCGCCCTCATACCTCACCCTCACCCCGCCCTCATACCTCACCCTCACCCCGCCCTCATACCTCACCCCGCCCTCATACCTCACCCTTACCCCGCCCTCATACCTCACCCCGCCCTCATACCTCACCCTCACCCCGCCCTCATACCTCACCCTCACCCCGCCCTCATACCTCACCCCGCCCTCATACCTCACCCTCACCCCGCCCTCATACCTCACCCTCACCCCGCCCTCATACCTCACCCCGCCCTCATACCTCACCCTCACCCCGCCCTCATACCTCACCCCGCCCTCATACCTCACCCTCACCCCGCCCTCATACCTCACCCTCACCCCGCCCTCATACCTCACCCTCACCCCGCCCTCATACCTCACCATCACCCCGCCCTCATACCTCACCCTCACCCCGCCCTCATACCTCACCCTCACCCCGCCCTCATACCTCACCATCACCCCGCCCTCATACCTCACCCTCACCCCGCCCTCATACCTCACCCTCACCCCGCCCTCATACCTCACCCCGCCCTCATACCTCACCATCACCCCGCCCTCATACCTCACTCTCACCCCGCCCTCATACCTCACCCTCACCCCGCCCTCATACCTCACCCTCACCCCGCCCTCATACCTCACCCTCACCCGCCCTCCTACCTCACCCTCACCCCGCCCTCATACCTCACCCTCACCCGCCCTCATACCTCACCTAACCCCCCATTACTTCACCTTAATACCTCACCCCTCATGTCTCACGGCCTCCCCTCATACCTCCCCCTCCCCCCTACCTCACTCTCATCCAACCCCGCCCTCATCCGTCACTCCATCCCGCCCATCCTACCACACTCCACTTCATACTACGGTATTAGAACTAGTGGTAAGCGTGGAATTAATTCCCTAAACGCCACAGCGCACTGCTGAAACATGCCCTAATATATTCAACCCCTTACTTTCTCCCGAGACTGTCACAACCCCATCCCCTAGCCGCCAAGAGGGTTGCACGCGTGGGGTGGGACAGGTGGTTTGTGCCCCCCACCCAGACCCGCTCGGTGTCCTCCCCTCCATCCCCCCCCCCCCCATTGCCTCCCTGATACCCCTCCAACCATCCTCCTTTCCCCCTCCAGTGTCCCCTTTCCCTACTGCCTCCCCAGCCCCCACCCCCCTCAGCACTTCAACCCCCCCCCCCCCCCATAGCATCCCTCCTCTCCCGAACCCATCCACAATGTTGCGCCTGAGGGCAAACCAGCCCAGGGAGGAAGAAGACTGAGACCCCTGGCGGGAGAATGACGTGTACCGCCGCCCATCCCCAGCTACAGGTCCATTACATCCGGGTACCGCGAGAGTGGCGGTGGTTGAGACAGCGAGGGAGGCGGGAGGGGTGGGGGCAGGGGGCGGCGGTCTCCATCAAGCCCGGGCATTAAGCACCCCACGCTTAGCACATGGTGCATCTGCCCGACCCCCGGTCTGCCCGACCCCCCTGTCTGCTTGACCCCCCTGTCTGCCCGACCCCCCGGTCTGCCCGACCCCCCGAGCTGCCCGACCCCCCGGTCTGCCCGACCCCCCGAGCTGCCCGACCCCCCGGTCTGTCCGACCCCCCGGTCTGCCCAAACCCCCGGTCTGCCCAAACCCCCGGTCTGCCGGACACCTCAGTCTGCCCGACCCCCCGGAGGTTGCTGTAGCTGGGGGGAGGGGGCGGGTGGGTGGCGAAGAAGGGGAGGGCCGGTAAACATAATCTTCACCTTTAACAGCCGGGGGACGCGGAGAAGTCCCCGACCACCTCCGACATGCACGCCAGTGACACGGAGAACACGATGAATAGACTTTAAATATTTATGACACCCCCAACCGTCCATAGAGATAGGAAGCAGGGTCGGGTTGGCAACGCTCATAAGTGATTGGTGGGGGGGGGACTCAGTTTGTAAAGGTGCCGGGTTGAGTAAGACGGATACGTGTCCTGGGGGAGGGGGCGGGTGGGGGGGGGGGTGGGGGGTGCAAGTGTCGTGTCCTCGAGGGCCGCTCGAGTCTCACAAATGAATGAATGAATGAATGAATGAATGAATTGGTGTCTTAGGTAATCTTTGTGCACACACGGGGGAAAACCAAGACATGACCAAAAGAGCTTAGAGTAACTCATTTTAGTCGTTCGACAAGGGCCGTTTGGTCATCGTTTCAGCATAGCTCATGTATTACTCACGGCCATGGGACCTGAACCACGCAAAAAGGAAATGAAATAAATGGGGGTGTTTAGGCCAAGTACGCAAGGGGAGCGCCGAAAACTGAGGTAAAGAACCCTCAAGTGAGGCTAAATCAAGAAGGCATAGCTTAGAGTTCAACGTAATTATCATGAATAATGTTGATGTCGACAGGGTCATTTTTGTTTTCAGCATAGCTCATGTATTACTCCTCACGGCTATCCAACATGAGCCTTTTGCGCAACAAGACTTGACTTGACAGAGGTTACAGTTTAATGTGGATCAAATCTTTAGTGCGTTTATGGGCGTGTGTTTTTTTTTTATTCGTTTCGCATAGCTCACGCATTACTCATGTACTCACTTCCACATGTCGGTGTAGAGGTGTATCCTGGCGATGCACTTGGGGGTGGCGGGAGTGTCCAGGTTGTCGCATCGCGCCAGGCAGCCGGGCAGGCCGAAGAAGACGACGTACTTGACCATGAAGAACTGGCCGTGGGTGAAGCCTACCCCGGCCAGCCCCCAGAGCCCCACCCGAGCCAGCAGGCGGGGGTCCTCCAGCGAGTGGAAGTACAGGTAGTGCAGCGCCAACTCCAGGAACGCCGCCCAGAAGGTCACCTTGAGGGCGTCCCGCAAGAGGCGCCACAGTCGCGGGCGCGTCCAGGGCTCGAGGGGACGCGAGAACTGCGGTGAGGGGAGTTACACGTCTAAGTCAGACAACGCTTTGAAAAGTTATTGCGCACAACAAAATGTAGAAACCGGTTCAGGGGTTGCCTGAACTACATGTTCCGATTTGCTGTAGAATATGTTATTGCAATCGAGGATCGAGGGTCGGGAGGGGGGGGGGGGGGGGCTTAGAAGTCCTTTCGTCATCATCGTTTTAACCAATCTCTTTTTGGACAATATAATGGCGATAAAAATACGGTATCATTTATTAGAAACTTTTTTCTTTGAAATAAAATATATAGATATTTGCCTGTTTAAGGTCTGTATAATTCGTTATAGGTCATAGCCCGGGTCAAGCTGGAGAATAGAGTCATGTCTTCGAGAGTAATCCCCTGTTTTTTTGCGATAAAAGACATGGGCTGACCTAGCAAAACACACTTGACAAACGCGCTACCTACTACCCCACGGGGGCGACCCATAGTAGGAACACCAATATAGCACAATATCGCTTCCGGTGGACTAGGCGTACATAAATAAGACACTTCTTCCCCAGACAGCTAATCGATATTTCGGTTTTGTTAAAAACATATCCTGTACTGACAACGCATCCGACCCCGATCGACTTACCTGAGCATGGAATGCGTCGAAGGTGAGGATGGGTCCGGTGAAGAACAGCGGCAAGTAAAAGGCATAGCAGAGGACTTGCATCAAGCTATACTGCTCGGCCCCGACTCCCGGATCCGCCCACGTGACGTCATCGTCTCCACCCGTGACGTCACAGAGGCTTGGTTCCCATTTCGGGTCCTGAGGGGCGGCGGGAGGGGGGCTAAGTAGGGGGACCGGGCGGCCCCTCTGGGGGGTGGGCTGTGGGGCGGTGGGGGCGGCGGGGGTGGTCCGCGCCCGACGCGCGGCCCGTGCCATCTCTAGGCCGAAGCTTGTGCAGTGGATGTTAAACATGGCGACGGTGAGCAGCAGCAGGTAGAAGTGAAGCTCGAACGGGTCGCTGCCCACCAGGTACCTCTTCTGAGCGACAAAAACAAACAAATAAACACCATCACTGGGTCGCTGCCCACCAGGTACCTCTTCTGAGCAACAAAAACAAACAAATAAACACCATCACTGGGTCGCTGCCCACCAGGTACCTCTTCTGAACAACAAAAACAAACAAATAAACAACATCACTGGGTCGCTGCCTACCAGGTACCTCTTCTGAACAACAAAAACAAACAAATAAACAACATCACTGGGTCGCTGCCTACCAGGTACCTCTTCTGAACAACAAAAACAAACAAATAAACAACATCACTGGGTCGCTGCCTACCAGGTACCTCTTCTGAGCAACAAAAACAAACAAATAAACAACATCACTGGGTCGCTGCCTACCAGGTACCTCTTCTGAACAACAAAAACAAACAAATAAACAACATCACTGGGTCGCTGCCTACCAGGTACCTCTTCTGAACAACAAAAACAAACAAATAAATAACATCACTGGGTCGCTGCCTACCAGGTACCTCTTCTTTGCAACAAAAACAGACAAAAAAACATGACTTGGTCGCTGCCTATCAGATACCTCTTCTGAACGACAAACACAAATAAACAACATAACTGTGTCGCTGCCCACCAGATACCTCTTCTGAACAACAAAAAACAAATAAACAACATCACTGGGTCGCTGCCCACCAGGTACCTCTTCTGAGCAAAAGAAACACATAGGATCAAATCGAACCTCAAACGCCATAGCACGCCATCTTTTTTCATGTCCTGGTCGTAGTTTTCTTTTACGGCGTCAGCGCACGCAGTAAAGGTTTCCCGCATGACACAAATAAAGTTTTGCAATAATAACACGACTACAGTTCAGCCAGTACTCAATCCGGAAGACGATGTCGTAAGATGATCCACAAGGCCATCGGGATCCGTGGAGCCTTCACTCACCATGATATCCAGAGAGTAGTTGAAGTTAAGGGCCGATAGGAACAGCAAGCACGTGATCCAGACGAGGGCTGTGGATCCGGAGAGGGCCGCCAGGTAGACGGCCAGACAGTGGGCTCCGTACAGGATCAGGACTCGGGGTCCGAGCAACACGGACAGCGTCAGGAGCGAGTAGAGCAGGAAGAACACGCGGCGGTGCTGGAAGACATACAATTATTGGTGGTTTAGGCCGGCTTGGTGTACACGAAGGCTAACCTCGACCGAGGACCCTCCCCCCCACCCCCACCCAACCCAGCAGGATGAATGGATCGAACATGCCCCAGATTAGGTGCAGATATTACTGCCAGATATCAGTCTCAGATAGTACTGTCAGATATCAGTCTCTCAGATAGTAGTCAGATATCAGTCTCTCAGATAGTACTGTCAGATATCAGTCTCTCAGATAGTACTGTCAGATATCAGTCTCTCATATAATACTGTCAGGTATCAGTCTCTCAGATAGGGGTCAGATATTAGTCTCTCAGATAATACTGTCAGATATCAGTCTCAGAAATTACCATCAGATATCAGTCCCAGATATTACTGTCATATATCAGTCTCAGATATTACTGCCAGATATCAGTCTCTCAGAAATTACCATCAGATGTTCTTCTCTCAGATATTACCATCAGATGTCGGTCTCTCAGATATTACCATCAGATATCAGTCTCACACAGTCTCATCCTGTAGTCTCAGCCACTGACCTCGAAGCCTTTCCACCTGAGAACCTGACCGAGTAGCACGTGACCAGCCAGCCAAGGCCAGACCTCAAGGAACCAGCCACTCCAAAAGGACCACTCGAAATTTGTAGTATCCTGGCAAGCAAAAATATTTGGGAAGATATCATACATATGTAAATGTTTACGACACAGAAAGATATCATTAATGTCGCCACTTTTGTTTGGGGTTCAGTTGGGCCAATTAACATCGCAAGACCATCAACTGGAGATTGACGAAGGATATCCCCGTTGCAGGTGCTGGGGTTCAAAACTGAGAGTCAGCTCACGTGAAACCATAAGACATGTATCCCATTAAACAATCTATATGTTAAAACGTGATTATATATAAACTTATTTGCCTAAAGAAACATGCGATAGCAGGTGATATGCATTTCGATACCTAGGGCAATAAGGCCACCAAGGTCAAGGTCACTACATCGGCATTGGAGATGATGACACCATGTAGTCATAAATTATTATTTTATGACTACCCCCCTCCCCCACCCGCCCCCGGAGATCCACTTATTAAGCCGGTGACTTCGCTATAGACAGATACGTATAATGGCGCTGGGGTTAATACATCCACTGTCAAGGTCAATGCCCGAGCCATCACAGCCTCCGCAGTCCATATAAAGCCAAGGTCAACCCCACCAGGGTCGAGAACGGCACGCCGCCTGGGCGCTACATCCAGGTAACTAACTAGAATTAGCAATCATCGCCACGTGGTTACGTGTCTGTGTTGTTTAACGCTTAGCCATCAGGTGTAATTTTTCAGAATCCACTTTAAGACCGCGGTCACGACTCCCCCGTATCCGTATTCTAGTACAAGAGAAACTAAATTCCCGATCGATACCTTTCTCCTGCCGATAATTGACCACCCAGGAACCAAGAAGTAATCGTTCATTTCTTCGTCAAACTCTGGAGAGAGAGAGAAAGACGCGGCAGACCCAAAATCAATGACACTATAGTGGTACAAAAAAATATAATTAGGATACAAAAAATTATTCGGGAATAAAACACACTTTCCGAAGACGCAAAACATCAAAACAATTAGCAACAGTACAAACACGATAGCTAAATGTTGACGCCGCAGACAGCAGTTTTACCTTCGGACGCCCGGTAGACGGCGCTGATGCAGTAGGCCACGGCGGCCACCCAGGAACAGACATACAGCGCCCTCTCCCCGCCTGGGAGCTGGGCCCTCGACCCCCAGGCGGGGGGCGGGGGAGGGAGGTGGTATTCGGGCCGGCTCCGGTCCCGCAGGCGGATGGCGCGAGGGGAGCTGGTGCCCGTTCTGCCCATGGTCTCCCCGGGTCCCCTGGTGGTCCGAACGACAACTTTAATTATATATCCACATGTCAAAAAGCGGGAATAGCGTATATACGCCTCACAATTCTCAAATCGGTCAAGATTGGCTAAAATGGTCACGATGTCTCGGCGCTTCTCTCAGCTAAACGGACGCGTTATGATTGTTCCCTTTAAAAACCCTTGCTTATGCTGTTATTGCCGCTATTGCTGTTATTACCGCTATGGCCAATGTGGCCGCTAGTATCAATGTGACTGCTATTTCCGCTATTGCCGTTATTACCATTATTGCCGTTGTGGCCGCTATAATCAATGTGACCGCTATTGACGTTGCGGCCGCTATTGCCGTTTTTGCCAGTGTGGCCACTATTGTCGTGGTCACTGTTATTGCCGGTGTGACCGTTATTGCCGTTGTGACCGTTATTGCCGTTGTGGCCGCTATTGCCGTTGTGGCCGCTATTGCCGTTATTGCCGTTGTGGCCGCTATTGCCGTTGTGGCCGCTATTGCCGTTGTGGCCGCTATTGCCGTTGTGGCCGTTGTGGCCGCTATTGCCGTTGTGGCCGCTATTGCCGTTGTGGCCGCTATTGCCGTTGTGGCCGTTGTGGCCGCTATTGCCGTTGTGGCCGCTATTGCCGTTGTGGCCGCTATTGCCGTTGTGGCCGCTATTGCCGTTGTGGCCGCTATGGCCGTTGTGGCCGCTATTGCCGTTGTGGCCGCTATGGCCGTTGTGGCCACTATTGCCGTTGTGGCCGCTATGGCCGTTGTGGCCGCTATTGCCGTTGTGGCCGCTATTGCCGTTGTGGCCGCTATTGCCGTTGTGGCCGCTATTGCCGTTGTGGCCGCTATGGCCGTTGTGGCCGCTATGGCCGTTGTGGCCGCTACGGCCGTTGTGGCCACTATTGCCGCTGTTATAACTATTCTATCCAGAAGCTTTCACCGACAAGACACGTAACACTAGAATGGTTAGCTAGAACGGCTTATACTTGGTTCTAATACCAGTGACAGATATAAGACACATACAAAAAAATGCAGGACGTAGATACCATCTGAGGATCTACATTATTCTGATGGTTACATCTAGCATAACCAGTGGTTAATAATGAATTAGTATCAACCCATTCTATAAGGTTATAATACACTTAAGTGTTATCGAATAATAGGTCCAATCTATCAGACTGTATTAAAATTATGGAGTTATATTATTATTTTATTAGCCTCTATAACTAGTTTTTTACAAATAATTTCCTTAATAATTGCTCATAGGATAAATGAATGATACAATTTATTTTTGTACTCACAGGACCAAGTTCAAAACAATATATCATATGACATTTTACAATAATGAAATGAAGAATTTGGTGAATGCTTAATGCAGCGCAAGTGAGACTGGGGTACAGTGCAAAATTGGTTTTGTCAGCCAAGTGGTATTTCCTGCGACTGTGGTTGCTATTTACTAATTGAAGTGCCATACAGTCTACTGTGCAATGAGTTACCTTTAAAACTGTGAAACTATAAGTGTACGATGTATTGCATAACAAATATAGCAATTAATTAATGATTGGTTTAGCTCAGGCCCTTATGCCAAATATAGTGCTGGGACACTTGCACCAAGTAGCTCTTTGTCCACCTTTTCCAGAACTGTCAGGACGTCAGGTACATGAATTACTATAGTAGTTACATGCAGTCTTGACCATTGTAAAGTTATTCTCAACAAGTATAAGCATCTATATATAGTCATGTATATAACTGTATAGAACAACTTATTTTCACACTAGCCACTATTGGATATCATTTGCACCCGGTAGCATTAACTATTTGGTATGGAATTACATCGTAGATAATCAGGCAAAAGACTTTTCAATATCACATTGAATATATCAAAAAAATTAGAATTTGCCTAAATTTGTCTTTTCCATCAGCTTTAGGATAATGGTTTAGTTATGGAACAACTGTTTAGATAGAAAGATTAAATCAATGGACATAGAAGGGAGGTAGTGCTGGAGGTGTATACCCACTTGGACCGCAGATTGTGGACTGCAGGCAGTGGGTAGGGGTGGGGTGTATGGGGAGGGGGGTGTCTGGGTGCCATACCAAGATTACTGGGGAGAAATGACTTTGCTTAGAGGGGGTTAAGAAGGGGGTGTGAATTAAGGTAAAAATTTGGGAATTCAATTGCTCATCATGCGTACTGATATTTCAGCATGAGACTGGAAACTGCATGGACAGGCATGCTCATATATTGAACTTATGTGGCAGTTGTGGCAAGTGTTATATGTATAGGCTTGCTGTGGCAAAGTCTATAGCCGCCCAGTGACCACTTAAGGGTTTATGCCCCTTTTTGGACTATTGAATGATTTGACCTCCAGTGGGGTTGGGGGTGAAGTTTGTGTTGGGTATGGTGTGGGGGCTTTGGTGGTCAATGTTTGAGGGGGTAGAGGCATGCCCAGGTGATGTCCCATTTTCCAGCTACCCATGATGCCTACACCTCCTTCCCCTCCACATTTCCACAGTCAAATCACCCAGAGGTCAACACAGACTGCTGTCAAAGTGAGCCTAAGTATATTACTCTAGTATATAGTATAGTTATATAGCTTGTCAAATAGATTTTTAAAGGCATTTATTGAGTAACACCCAGCTGCAGTCTTAATGCTAGTTTTACCAGGACTATAGCACAATGAATCCTAACCCCATGTGACATTGGTTTCAAGCAACAACTGTCTCATATGGAACTAAATGAATCCCAGCATTAGGCCTATTAGGTAATCCTAACGCTGGGATTCACAGCTACACCAGGACATGGCTTATTCACCCCTGGCCTGAAAACAAGATGTTACTGTGATAAGACAGTTGACAAAACTTATCGTCCCATTGCCAATCAATGGCAACTGTCTTACGACAGTAACGTCTTGTTTTCCGGCTAGTTGACCCCCCCCAACACACCATACACTATAGCCAAGAAACCTCCGACACCATACCCTGGCGGCTGTCCAACAACTCCAGTCAAAACAGTATGTGGTCGAAGAGAATATAAACAGGTATATGCTTAGCCCCATGTGGCATGCCTGTGGTTTCATGCAACAACTGTTGTGCGAAGCAAGAACTCTCATATGGGACTAGTAGGCTATAGTCGGTGCTAGCCCCATGTGATGTGACACAACTGTTGCGGAGCAACAACTGTCTCATATGCCATATAGAAGGTACAGATGCCTTCATGTGTGACAGCTATGTTGACAACTGTTTTGTAAGATTCTACATGATCTACATATTATATTTACCACCTTTCGCTTGGTGCGCAATCACTGGTACCTGCGCAATCACTGGTTCAATTACTATATGGGATTAAGTCGCTGCATGCCGCCTCACTTTTGCAAATTGTTTCTTGCTTGTAGGACTACTTGGTACTTAGCACTATTTTTTTTATAACCCAGTATATGTCTGTGTTGCTAATTACCAGGTCTGTCTTTCAGTCTCAGTTCACTAGGCCTATATAGCTGCTGTTAACGATGGCCACACATGTTGACAGTGAGTGTTGACGGCGTGTGGCCTGGTAAACTGTGCTGAAGACTGTAGTCAGTGTGGAGAAGGAGTGATCCTTTCGCCTTCCCTATAGCCTAGCGAAATAAAAAGGCGAACCAACACGTCTTTTTCGAGAAAGACACAAACAGACACGAACAGGGACAAGAGTGCGCGCGAATGAAGGTAAATTATCGCAAATAAACAGACGGTTATCTCAGAACATGAACGGCAGAACCGCTAAACACCGGAATCTGTTAAGTCGATCGAGATGCCATCTTTGAAAAGACTGCTTGACTGTGCTGTTCAGCGCTAGATAGCGACACGCAACGTGAAGAACCTTGAAGACTGCGCTATGATACTTGTGCCCCGTTGAAAGAAGACCACATTATAAGTGTGTATTCGAATCATTTTATAGCAAATCAGGCCATCGTTGTATCAGGAGCGGATCCAGGAATTTGAAAAGGGACTGGAAAGTTGCGACCGGGGGGTCCCCCATTTATATGACGACCGGGGGGGGGGGGGGGCATTCTTTTTCAAAATCAACATGGATCCGCCCCTGCATGGGTGTACAATATTTAACAGTTGCTGAGTGATTCAATCCTGGAATCCAGATAGGCCATGCTAACCGTATTACGTCATCATTATCATCATGCGGCGTTTTTCACTGACGACGGAGTCCATGTGTCTATGCCACGTGTTCGCTTGGTCTGCCCCGGTTTTTCCCCCCCTGTCGGCGCGTTCACCGCCAAACGTCCATCGGTTGACCTTGGCGCAAGTGCCCCCAGGCAAGCCCGTTTCTCTAGGGGCACAACGGTAACAATGTTAAAATCCTTCGACGTTAGTAGGGAGTCGACTGTAGCTTTTATTATGATGTGGGCGCGTACAATAATAGTGCTTACGTATTCTATATACCTTGTTCTATTTTCTGACATCAATAAAGTGTGTCGACACTAGGTTGTTTCGGTTATATTTTCGCGAAGAAATGTTGGAGCACACATATGTTCCCGACCAGCCGTCTGCCATATTTGTTTTTGGCGGATGCCGGTACCTGTGAATGCGACTTGGTTCCTCCTCTCCGTAAGCATATGTCTCTCCGCTAGAGGGCCTTGTCCGTCGCTCACTTTGAATTTAAGGACAACAGCAGCGCCCTCTTTCACAGGTCATTGACTGTTACAAAGTTTGGGACCCAGGCTACAAATGGTGGCGGGATTCGCCAGGTGGCGCTGCATACGCATGGCGGTTGGTAGGGAAAAGTCGAATGCTCCAACATTTGTTTGCGAAAATATGACTGCAACAATCTAGTATATAGACACACTTTCTTGATGTCAGAAGATAAAACAAGGTATATAGAATACGTAAGCACTATCATTGTACGCGCCCACATTATAATAAAAGCTACAGTCGATTCCCTACTAACATCGAAGGATTTTAACATTGTTACCGTTGTGCCCCTAGAGAAGCGGGCTTGCCTGGGGGCACTTGCGCCAACGGTAGACCCAACACGTACTGTACGTGGGTGCCCCGCGACTTTTGCGACTTCATGAATGGTTGAAATTGACGTAAACTTTCTTGAAAAGCAAAAATACTCCAGTCTGTCACCAGGAATTCATATGAAAACATGTGCTTTCACTGACCCAATCACTGGGTCCCTGAACAGGAAGTAATCAATAAACCAATTGGCATGGCTTATGTGATCATGTGATGATCTTGCATATGCATGGCCATTGGTCAACTTCCTGTAATAAAAAATGGTGGCATGTTGATGTTCATTTTTATGCCAGCAAGCAATTATGGTTCCTTTTGAAGACTAACAACTTAACGAATGGAGTTTTTTGCGGAACCCCATTGGAAGAGTTAATTCATACATCAGTAATTTTGTGTAGGAAAATACTGTTAACTTATTGAAACTAATTATAATATAAGCTAAGCTTATATTTAAACAGTTCAACTTTTCATGTGAAGGCGATTTTTTACTATAGAATGCAACATGGCTACGATTTTTCAACCATAGCAATGGGTTCATAGGGCCCCTGAGGGAGGATAGACATGTTGCATGTCGATTTTAAGAAGAGGTAAATGTCGCATGTCGATTTTAAGAAGCGGTCCATGTCGCGTACGTGTCGCTGGGTAAGCCTTATGTCGCATGTCGACTTTAAGGCAACCCCAACGTCGCGTTGTCGATTTAAAAGTTCGCCGTGTCGCGGTGTCGAAGAAGGCCCCAGAGGGCCTAGAGGGCCGTCTTCGACACCAAAGACTCCGAATTGGACATACGTACCTTACCCATTGCTATCTCCTCAATGGAGAACCACCTCCCGAGTGTGTTCCCTGTCAGGAACCCCTGACTGTGGAGCACATTCTGTTGAGGTGTGTTGACTTTCAACAAACAAGAGATCAATATTACCGAGCAGAAACTATGAAAGAACTATTCAATAATATACCACAGCAAATAATTTTAGATTATTTGTCTGCAATAAATCTAGTCAAATGCATATGATATCTAGTCAACGTTTACGGCCAAACAGTGCAAACGATTTTAGATTATTTAACTACAATAAATCTAGTCAAATGCATATGATATATTGAACGTTTACTGCCAAACAGTGCATTTTGCTGTAATTATTAATCTCAAAAGCTTTGTTTTAAAACTCATGGTTTTATATTCTGACAATTTTTGACTTTACCGTTTCGCCATTCTTCACTTTCATGGTTTTATGACAATCTACTCAATCATATTACTTGATATCCTCAGGGGTTTATTAATCTATTAATCGATTCCACAAAGACTGCATTCATGGTTTTATTCATATCACGTGTATTGATTTTCAGGGTTTTAATATTGACTAATATTGACCAATATGGCACGATATAGCCTTCCAGGCTGAAAGTGCCGTTAAGCCCCAATCAAATCAAATCAAACATATTCGTGGTAGGTGTCACGTTTTGGTCATTTTGTGAAATGGGGGTATACTTGGAAAATGGAGAATATTTTTTTACCGGGACGGTAAAGTATCCTAAAATTTCACCAGAAGGTGTGTAATTGGGTATACTTTCATAAAATAATCACAATAATCACAAATACAGAGTTCTATTACCTTGCTATTATGGGTGGCTTACCTTAAGCATGGTTTATGTTAGTTAGATGTGGAAATTGCCAATCTCAGATTGGGGCAAATCAATATTTTACTCTATAGACTGTTGCCAACCAGTTTTGTATTATTCTGAATGTATACTTATGGCAATAAACATTATTATTATTATTATTATTATTATTATTATTCATTTCGTCATTAATATCGTTACGTGTATAACGCGTAGGGAGGTCTTTGTTTCACAGAAATCTGATTCACAGATATCATAGGAGGCTTGGAGGCCTGGCGCACAGGCAATGTGTACCCAACGGTGGCCTAGGACCACCACTGAAGCTTATCCATAATCCGGAGCACTCCTTCCACACAATAACCAATTTCAATTACATTATCAGCGAGAGGAAGAAAGATATGCCAGGTTTTAGGCGGGTGTCCAACCTAATATGAAATTATTAAGGCCACCCGCCCCCATCAATGTTGAACAGCGCGCCATTTTGCCGGAGCAAGTGACGTATATTGTGACCCTTCATGTGGCGCCACCTTACGTTATAACTGGTAGTTATCTCGCGGAGGAAACTCTTCACAGTGGAGGTAGCCTTAAGGGGAAACGCGTGAAACGAGAAATCAGATCCACGATTTACGGATGAATTGCGGCAGTTCCAAGCCGCGCAGTAGACCATTATCTTAGTGTTTCATGATCTTAGTGTTTCATGATCTTAGTGTTTCATGGATAAATAGCATCCAAACATATTGATATATCTCTTGCAACGAGTGTCTCCGTAAAAAACACGACTGGAGTTCAAATTGCAGGTATATATATTGGCGATGATCACGCGCTCTTGTTTTGCTCACACAGTAGGCGTCATTTCCGGTTTGCATATAATTAGAGTATCGCCTCCTGATTGGTCAATCGCGGACACACCTCCTAAAATGGCTGTAGCCTGGTTAGGCGGCGAAATCGTGGCTGGCGGTCATTTCTCAGATTTATTGGGAGCTACAGACCGGACGGAGGGGGGCCTCCCTGGTGTAGTGGTTAGCGCACTAGACCGCAGATCAATAGGTCCTGGGTTCGAATCCGGGCTCGGGCACCTAATCTGGGGCATGTTTCATTCCTTCATCCTTCATCGTCTCGGGAGGTTCCTTGGCCCAATTTAGCCTGTATGTGCACAAAAGTGGCCTAAAACACCAACATTCCATTCCATTCCAGACCGGACGGAAAATTCTGTAATTTGGAGGATAGACACTTGGGTATTATATGAATCGGTAAACAGCGTTAGATGCCAGGCTGGCGGATTCCTTTAAACTGAATAGTTTGTGAGCTATCATCAATCCTTACGTGATCGAGCTCTACAGTAATGCTAACACGTCTTCCGGGGCATAACCACGGCCATTAACCCGGCACGTAAGCAGAACAAGCAGACAGGGAGAGGCTGGGGGTAGGTTCTACATGTACGTGGTTTAATGGTTATCATGGACACATGAAAACGAATATGCATACAACCGATAGATGATCAAGGAAGAAGTAGGTGGTTGATATAAAATGAAAACACAAAGTTTTATACCGATGACAAGGATTATGAGGCGGCAGAAGGTTAAACTTCTATGTATTGGGTTTCATCTTGTCGCTTCCGCCGTTTGACTTTATCTTTTGCCTTTCATCCCTTGGCTTTCACAATTTGGCTTCAAAATCTATCGTTACTCTTGCCCATGTGGCTTCCACCTTTTGCCCTCTGATTATTCACCTGCTACCTCACAGTGTCTCTCACAGCCGGTGTGGGACTTCCTCCGTATTTTCTGACAATAGTGGACGTACCACGGACACATCTCGTCTGCTCACCGCGCAATAATATTAAACACGAGGAGTCCGCTGTCAGGTCCTTGTTTGCGGTCACTGAGATCACGACGCGTTAAATGCAAAGAAATTAATTCCAGGATTACATCATTACATCATCATTCTGACACAGCAAGCTAAAATATGAGTTCTGTCTAATATGAGTAAATATTAAGGCTTTGACGACGGTCTCGTGGATCAGTGAGAAACTGGCAACTAACAATGTGTCTTGACGCCGCCTGGTGACGTCATTCCTTGACGCCGTCCTTCTGTGCCATCTCTTGTCGCCATCATTTGACGCCGTGCCATGACGCCATCATTTGACGCCGTGCCATGACGCCATGCCTTGACGCCGCCCCTTGACGCCATCACTTGACGCCATTTCCTGACGCCGTCGCGTCGCGTTTCCTGAAGTGTCTACAAGCACCAGACCGCGTGCTATAAACAACGCGCGGTCGCTGCAGAATACCGCAGGAAAGCATAGAAGTGCGAAAACCATGTTACAGGTGCCGATTAAATGTGCATCAATATTGGGTGATATGCAGCACGAAGACCGGTCGTGCATCAGGTCAGCTGCAGCAAGATGTCTCCCAGACCTCAGGTCATCTGCAGCAAGATGTCCCACGGACCTCAGGTCAGCTACAGCAAGATGTGCCACAGACCTCAGGTCGGCTGCAGCAAGATGTCCCACACACCTTAGATCAGCTGCAGCAAGATGCCCCACAGGTCTAGGAGCAGCCGCAGCAAGACGTCAGGCAGACCTCAGGTCAGCTACAGCAAGATGTCCCACAGGTTTCACGTAAGCTGCAGCAAAATGTCCCCCAGACCTCAGGTCATCTGCAGCAAGATGTCCCACGGACCTCAGGTCAGCTACAGCAAGATGTGCCACAGACCTCAGGTCGGCTGCAGCAAGATGTCCCACACACCTTAGATCAGCTGCAGCAAGATGCCCCACAGGTCTAGGAGCAGCCGCAGCAAGACGTCAGGCAGACCTCAGGTCAGCTACAGCAAGATGTCCCACAGGTTTCACGTAAGCTGCAGCAAAATGTCCCCCAGACCTCAGGTCATCTGCAGCAAGATGTCCCACAGACCTCAGGTCAGCTACAGCAAGATGCCCCACAGACCTCAGGTCAGCTACAGCAAGATGCCCCACAGATCTCAGGTCAGCTGCAGCAAGATGCCCCACAGACCTCAGGTCAGCTACAGCAAGATGTCCCACACACCTCAGGTCAGCTGCCGCAAGATGCCCCACAGACCGCAGGTCGGCTGCAGCAAGATGTTCCACAGACCTCAGGTCAGCTACAGCAAGATGTCCCACACACCTCAGGTCAGCTGCAGCAAGATGCCCCACAGACCGCAGGTCGGCTGCAGCAAGATGTCCCACAGACCGCAGGTCGGCTGCAGCAAGATGTTCCACAGACCGCAGGTCGGCTGAAGCAAGATGTCCCACAGACCTCAGGTCAGCTGCAGCAAGATGCCCCACAGACCGCAGGTCGGCTGCAGCAAGATGTTCCACAGACCTCAAGTCAGCTGAAGCAAGATGTCCCACAGACCTCAGGTCAGCTGCAGCAAGATGTCTCACACACATCAGGTCAGCTGCAGCAAGATGCCCCACAGACCTCAGGTCAGCTGCAACAGGATATCTCGCGGGGTCGAGGACGTATCTCGGCTGCGCAAGGTCTGCCGGGAAGAATATGGCGGTGGCGGACTCTGGTGGTTGCGCGCATGCGCGCTGTACCTGGGCAAGGATACGGAGCTGGAGGAGGTATTACTGGGGGTACCGCTAGAGGGCGCATCCCCGTCGGTGCTAGGGTTTCCTGAGTTACCAGGGCCATTGGGGTTACCAGAGCCCCCGGGGCCACCAGGGACACCAGAGGGGGTCCCGGGGGTAGCAGGGGTGCCTGGGATGTCCTCATCCAGCTCGGGGATGGCCCCCGGGGGGTCTACCGGTGCGGAGTCGCCCCACATCTTCTGCTTGGGGCCGGACGGGGGCGGGGGTTGTGACGGGGGTGCCTCTCCCAGCGGCTGCCCCTTACCCCCCTTCTCTTCCCAGGCGGGCCGGACCGCCGAGTTGCGGAGCGGGCCGCTGCGGGGGCGACGCCGGCCGCTCAGCTTGAAAATGGCCAGCATGATGCAATCCATGGCCACCTCGACGAACTCGAATATGGTGAGAATGGAGAAGCCGACCCAGAGACCCAGCACGCCGCCGATGTCCGAGAGGTAGTTGGTCTCCTGCTCAGAGGTAGACAGACAGAGAGAATGTGAGAGAAGGAGAGAGAATGAGACAGAATGTAAGAGAATAAGAGAGAAGGGATGTGGCTTGGGCCGACACCTATAATTATTATGTAGAATACATCGCAATATTACATAGTGACACGGAAGGATGGTTACACTCAAGGTGGACAGCTTAGGTAGCAAAGAGACGTCAATGGGTGGATAGATTGATGGATTGACGGATGGATTGATTGATGGTGGGTGGGTGGATGGATGGATGAATGGATGGATGGATGGATGGGTGGATGGACGGATGGATGGTTGGATGGATGGGTATGTGGTTGATTGGCTGGTTGACTGGTCGGTTGGTTGGCTGGCTGGCTGGCTGGCTGGCTGGCTGACTAACTGACTAGCTATATGGCTGGCTAGCTTTACGACTGGCTGGTTGGCTTACCGTGTATGACGGTCGTTCTGTTATTTTCTCGAAGTTGAATTCCTCGTAGTAAACTTCCAGTTTTATGAGGTTTTCTTTGTACTCGTCCGGGTCTGTCACGTCGAAAGAGCCTCCGATCTTAGGCACCAACTTGTTCAAAATGGATTCCTGTTGATGATGACAATATACTAAAAACATATTTACATAGCCACACATCTAACAAAAAAGAAATTTAGGTTTGCTGCATGAGCAGAATTACCCCCCCACACCAAAGGAAACTAGTTTAGGCCTGTTTTGGCAAGGAGTTTATACTATATAATAATTATAAAACGCATATTTAGCAAATATTGTGTTTGCGCCAAGCCTCCACCCCACACGCCTCACATGATTCAATGACATACATATCCTTGTAACTCTGTTGCTTAAATGAATATAAATGCATGAATATAAATGTATCTGATGAGGGGGGGCGGGGGCGTGTCTCTTACCTTTTGAACCTGAGACGGCCACTCTCCAATGGATACCTCCAGCGAGTAGGCGGTGTCCCTGTGAAACACGAGAGCAGGTCAATCGGCATTCAGTCGGCGGTAACATCGTATTTCCTTGTAAGAAGCCAAGACAATATATTTGTATAATGTTTAAAATATAACGAAGAAACGTCCGCCTCTTATTTCATAGTATGTGACAAGAGGTCTAATTAATCACGAAAAGCATATTATTTAGCATATTATTAGATGAAAACAGCGTGACTCACGAGCAGGAATCCGGACAATCACATGACAGTGTGTTGTTGTTGAACATCACCGACACCTCGTACTTGCAATCATCTGTCAAAAAGCACATAACAGTTCAGCATATAAATATATCTTGGCGACAGAACCATGCATACATTCAAATATGTTGGTTCGTTCTATGCAGAGTGATTCATAGCTTTTATCCCACAGTGGGACGGATAGGAGTAGACTGGGTCAAGGTTGATGTGTTGGGTGTTGGTGGCCGCCCAAGCGCCGTCCAGAAACCAGTGATAAACAACGCAGCCAAGCAAGGCCCTGGACTGAACTTGGAAATTCCTAGCCATTGATGACGTTTGGTAAACGGTCATCTGACGGTGCAAGATTTGTGACGGTGAGCAGAATGAAGGAGACCCATGACCTGGCTGATAAAAGGGACACACATGAGTGAATCTAGCACCAGCGATCCTAATCGGGTTAGAATTACCACTCGACAGAATGACCTGCCACGTTGTCCCCAATTATCGCCCAGGCTTTGATGACCCTGGGTGACGTTAATGCCAACGATCCTGGGTCAGGCTCTATAACTGACACTGGACGGGCTGACAGCACACTAACGGAGACCGATAATTTATTTATTCACTTTTTACTCACGGTCACCACGTGCCACGTGGTTCCCTAATATCGCCCATGTTGTGACTCACCCTGGGTGACGTTGTTGGACCCGCAGGCCTTGATGGAGCCCTCGGCGGCATCCAGCGCGCGCCCGTACAGTGGGTAGTACGGGTCGCCGCAACCGCAGCGCTTTATAACATGTCTCTGGTAACAGGTCTTCTGACATGCCTGGGAAAAACAAGCCAACAAAAACATCTTCACATTCAAATACTCATCCCAAAGTTTCCAGACTTATTACATATTTTAATGTTTAATGTTTATTGTATTTTACTTCGCGTTTATCGATTAGTCATGTTCCTGTATTGGTTACTCACAGATGAAGCTGTATTGTACTGAGTACTCACAGATGAGCTGTACTGTGTCGGAAAGAGTTCTTCGTAGACATTGATCTTGCTATGATCGAGAGTGGGATAGGTGCACTCTCCATACGGTTGTGGCTGTCGTTTGAGCTCCACCTAGCGGGAAACGGGAAAACACCGTTCATGAAAATCAAATTTCACACCTTTGCATGTTGGCAAATCATGACGTAACTTCCTGCCAGTCTCCCGCAAGATCCTGACCTCCTTCCTGCCTGTCTTCTGGCCCATCATGAGGCCACTTACCCCGACAGATCATTCCTACATGCCGCCTGGCGAGTTCTGACGTCACTTCCTACCTGTCTTCTGGCACATCATGAGGCCACTTACCATGACAGAACATTCCTACATGCCGCCTGGCGAGTTCTGATGTCACTACTCACCTGTCTTCTGGCACATCATGAGGTCACTTACCCTGACAGAACATTCCTACATGTCGCCTGGCGAGTTCTGACGTCACTACCCACCTGTCTTCTGGCACGTCATGCGGCCACTTACCCTGACAGAACATTCCTACATGCCGCCTGGCGTGTTCTGACGTCCCTTCTCACCTGTCTTCTGGCACATCATGAGGCCACTTACCATGACAGAACATTTCTACATGCCGCCTGGCGAGTTCTGATGTCACTACTCACCTGTCTTCTGGCACATCATGAGGTTACTTACCCTGACAGAACATTCCTACATGCCGCCTGGCGAGTTCTGACGTCACTACCCACCTGTCTTCTGGCACATCATGAGGCCACTTACCCTGACAGAACATTCCTACATGCCGCCTGGCGAGTTCTGACGTCACTACCCACCTGTCTTCTGGCACATCATGAGGCCACTTACCCTGACAGAACATTCCTACATGCCGCCTGGCGAGTTCTGACGTCACTACCCACCTGTCTTCTGGCACATCATGAGGCCACTTACCCTGACAGAACATTCCTACATGCCGCCTGGCGAGTTCTGACGTCACTACCCACCTGTCTTCTGGCACATCATGAGGCCACTTACCCTGCCAGAACATTCCTACATGCCGCCTGGCGAGTTCTGACGTCTCTTCTCACCTGTCTTCTGGCACATCATGAGGCCACTTACCCTGCCAGAACATTTCTACATGCCACCTGGCGAGTTCTGATGTCACTACCCACCTGTCTTCTGGCACATCATGAGGCCACTTACCCTGATAGAACATTCCTACATGCCGCCTGGCGAGTTCTGACGTCACTACCCACCTGTCTTCTGGCACATCATGAGACCACTTACCCTGACAGAACATTCCTACATGCCGCCTGGCGAGTTCTGACGTCACTACCCACCTGTCTTCTGGCACATCATGAGGCCACTTACCCTGACAGAACATTCCTACATGCCGCCTGGCGAGTTCTGACGTCACTACCCACCTGTCTTCTGGCACATCATGAGGCCACTTACCCTGACAGAACATTCCTACATGCCGCCTGGCGAGTTCTGACGTCTCTTCTCACCTGTCTTCTGGCACATCATGAGGCCACTTACCCTGCCAGAACATTCCTACATGCCGCCTGGCGAGTTCTGACGTCACTACCCACCTGTCTTCTGGCACATCATGAGGCCACTTACCCTGACAGAACATTCCTACATGCCGCCTGGCGAGTTCTGACGTCACTACCCACCTGTCTTCTGGCACATCATGAGGCCACTTACCCTGACAGAACATTCCTACATGCCGCCTGGCGAGTTCTGACGTCACTTCCTACCTGTCTTCTGGCACATCATGAGGCCACTTACCCTGCCAGAACATTCCTACATGCCGCCTGGCGAGTTCTGACGTCTCTTCTCACCTGTCTTCTGGCACATCATGAGGCCACTTACCCTGCCAGAACATTTCTACATGCCACCTGGCGAGTTCTGATGTCACTACCCACCTGTCTTCTGGCACATCATGAGGCCACTTACCCTGATAGAACATTCCTACATGCCGCCTGGCGAGTTCTGACGTCACTACCCACCTGTCTTCTGGCACATCATGAGGCCACTTACCCTGACAGAACATTCCTACATGCCGCCTGGCGAGTTCTGACGTCACTACCCACCTGTCTTCTGGCACATCATGAGGCCACTTACCCTGACAGAACATTCCTACATGCCGCCTGGCGAGTTCTGACGTCTCTTCTCATCTGTCTTCTGGCACATCATGAGGCCACTTACCCTGCCAGAACATTTCTACATGCCACCTGGCGAGTTCTGATGTCACTACCCACCTGTCTTCTGGCACATCATGAGGCCACTTACCCTGATAGAACATTCCTACATGCCGCCTGGCGAGTTCTGACGTCACTACCCACCTGTCTTCTGGCACATCATGAGGCCACTTACCCTGACAGAACATTCCTACATGCCGCCTGGCGAGTTCTGACGTCACTACCCACCTGTCTTCTGGCACATCATGAGGCCACTTACCCTGACAGAACATTCCTACATGCCGCCTGGCGAGTTCTGACGTCTCTTCTCACCTGTCTTCTGGCACATCATGAGGCCACTTACCCTGCCAGAACATTTCTACATGCCACCTGGCGAGTTCTGATGTCACTACCCACCTGTCTTCTGGCACATCATGAGGCCACTTACCCTGATAGAACATTCCTACATGCCGCCTGGCGAGTTCTGACGTCACTACCCACCTGTCTTCTGGCACATCATGAGGCCACTTCCATTCACAGAACATTCCTACATGCCGCCTGGCGAGTTCCGACGTCACTTCCCACCTGTTTTCTGGCCCATCATGAGGCCACTTACCCTGACAGATCATTCCTACATGCCGCCTGGCAAGTTATGACGTCACTTCCTACCTGTTTCATGCCGATGGAGGTGGCGTGGCCCGGACTGACGGTGATACCCTCATCCTCAGGGAAGGGCATGCGGCTCTGGGGGTGGACAACCAGTCGGATGCCGGCTGTGTCGCCCACCTCCTTCACGTAGTTGTTCTGGTCGATGTTGATCATCAGGTGCAAACCTGCCTCGAGAAAACTGCGGCGTCAGCAGCGCGACATACAATCACCGGCATAGCACCATGGCAACCAGCGTCAATCAGCGTCAATGGCGTGCCATAGTAACCAGCGTGGATGGTGCGCCATGGCAACCAGCGTCAATCAACGCCAGTGGCTCACCATAGTAACCAGCGTGGATGGTGCGCCATGGCAACCAGCGTCAATCAACGTTAATGGCATACCATAATAACCAGCTTCTATTGCACACCATAACAACTAGCGTGAATGGTGGGCCATGGCAACCTGCGTCAATCAGCGTACCATAGTAACCAACGTCATTTGCGCACCATGACAACAAGCTAGAATGGTTGGCCATGGCAACCAGCGTCAATGGCGTACCATAGTAACCAGCGTCTATTGCACACCATGACAACCAGCGTGAATGGCGCATTATGGCAACGAGCGTGAATGGCGTACCATAGCATGCAACCATTGTGAATGGCATACCATAGCAACTAGAATCACTGTATTGATTACTCAGAAAGCATATACTATGTCTCCTTAGAGACGTCATGGCTGATGAACTCACCGTGCCGTCTCCCGGCCTTCAGAGACTTCTTAATGGGGACAGAGTCGTTCAGCCACCCAGAGTTGAACACATAGCAGTTGCCAAGCAACGGGTTGTAAAACGTAGCGAATTCGCTGAAGTAAGACCGGGGAGAGATAGCATCAGAAACATTATACCGCAGCAGTTGTATTATTATAAATTACTATATAATTATGTTATTAATAATAATGATAACTAGGACTTGATTTATTGTGACAAAAAACAAATAATTATATGAAGTGAATTAATTAAAGTGTACATGGGCAATTGCTACAACAGCAGAAGCAAAACGACTATCCCCTCGATTTAAATTTAGTGTGTGGATTTGCTCGCACACAAAAAAAGCACGGAACATCTAATGTACATTCAAGACGATGTCTTCTGGCACATCATGAGGCCAGGATGGGTTATTTATTGTTTGATCCACGACAGATGTGTTTACCTCTCGCGGCGGGCGCGGCCGACCTCACCTTATACTGCATGTGTATCCAGAGTACTGACAGTCCAGGATCAAATCATCGGCGGAGAAGCCGAAGGACACTTTGGCTTCCGTGCTGATGTCCGCCAGGGTCTCCGTCAACTGCTCCTCCTGCGAGAACTCCTCCGTCGTCTGGACCCGCTCCGGAAACTTGCTGCCGGGGACCGGCTGCGGCTCCACCGTGGTGGTGGTGGGGGGCAGCGTGGTGGTGGAGGGGGTGGCCTTGGTGGTAGTGGTCGGGGTGGTGGTCGGGGTCGGGGTTGTGGTAGTGGTGGTGGGGGTGGGGGTGGCGGTGTTAGGGGTGGTCGGGGTCGGTCCAGCAGCGCAGGTGGCGGCGTCGGCGACGGTGGCGCCGCTGCAGGAGGTACAGGCGGCCTGCGCCCCTCCCCCGTTAGCCTCGGCTGAGTACTTGGACGGGAAGCAGCACGTGCAGCAGCAGGAACCAGGGGCGATGGTCGGACCCGCCCCGGCGGCCGTACTCGCGCCGATAGGGGGCGGTGTCGTCGTCGTTGTTGTCGTAGGCGGTGTCGGGACCTCAGCCGTTGTTGGGCCTTCCACCGGTACCTCGGTGGTGCCCCCTATGAGCCAATTAAGAGTCTACATCAGACCCTGCCCAGCCTCTCTTTCCACAACTCGTGTTTCGATCCATTTATTAAGTCTTTAAAATTGTCTAGCATCCACCAATACCTACGGAAGCCTATTAGGGCTATGCCTTTTTTAAATGTTGATTACATCTTTGCGGAGCATTTAAACCAGGAAGGAATGGTTTGCACCGGAAATAAATGATTTACACCGGGAATAAATTATTTAAACCGGGAATAAATTATTTAAACTGGGAATACATTATTTCCACCGGGAATGGCTCTAATCCGTAAATACCAGTTGATCGATAAAAAATATTATTTTTACCAATGTAAATTACTTCCCATTGTCGTCAAGAATTTAAATGTAAATAACTTGACGTAGAAATGACGTCACTCTATGCTTTCCGGCACGCGACTCACTCAAGGTGAAATTGACATTGTATTACCGTAGTACTCACTGACTGGGTCGCTTTATACATTTGGCGCACTTTATCCTATATGCCTTAGAGAATATGCCTTGTGTGCGCACTGCGTCAGGTACATACGCATAAAAAGCTACACAAATATTCGTGTCGACAGTTACGCCACAACATGAAACCAAAACACACAAAGACAAACTAATTGTGAAGTCGTACACTAACAACTTTTCTAACGCTAACAGCATAATTATAACAGTAAATGCCGTACAAATATAGCCAAAACACATCACATTCTTTGTGCGGTGGAATATCACATTCTTTGATATTGTTCGTGTGAAAAACATAACGTGTTATGAAATATATCTTCATAGTAATCATGCAATGTGTTCAATGTTTGTAATTGCGAAATGTTAATTGAATCATGTTCAACATGAATTGACCAAAGAACAAAATGTCGGATCAACAATTTGTGTCTCAAAACTGAGAGACGCATGAAGTACGTAAATGATGATGTCTACGCCATGATGGTAGGTTCACTTAACTTCTAGTGAAGGCAAAATAGCGTGTGGATTTGTGTATGTGAATGAGCAATCAACAAGGTGACAATCACCAATTAAGGGAGAAAATGCTGCAATCATCGGACACGCACAAGGATTCTTCCATCGCACACGCCTGACAGTACTCTCACAGGATAGACACAACACTATATTAGTTTCCTCCTGAGTATAAATGCGCTTTGTCTTAATGTGTAGTCGAGGGTAAAAAGATAGCCGAGTGTAGTGCAAGACGTCGAAGATGACTGGGGACGAAAATTCGTAATCATTTAGTTAATGCAAAGAATGTAAAAGAAGGTAGAGGAGATGTATGTGCTGTCATTTCTTCTGAAACGACAATTTTAGCTATCCAATTTTGCAAATATGTGAATATGTGCTTCAGTCCGTGTGAATTTGTCTTTATATGAACGTCATATGGACATGATGTTGTGTTGTGGTATAAAATACACTTGGGAATCCTATAGGACAGAAGAACACATGGAATCAAATTAATAAGCTTACGCCGTCTACGTTGTATAGCGATCTAATAAATACGGAATCTGGGAGGGTCGGGGTTGTTTTATCTCAAACTACTTCGCTTCTGGGAGTTGAAAAAAGCCGGAAAAACTAACCATTAAAAATAACATGGCGTGCATGCGGGAAGGAGGGAGGGGGGGGGGAGGAGGGGATGCGGTAAAACATGAGGTAGCTACAAAAGGCTACAGGGGCTTGATTTAAATAGTAGTAGCAATTATTCCTCCGATGGGGGACCAGTTGGCATGGCAACGGGGTATACGTCCCGCAGCATGCCGCTCACCTGCATCTGACGTCATCACCGTGGTGTCCGGCACGGGACGTGTGGTCGTGCCGGCGAGGGTAGTGAGTAGTAGTGTGGTGTTCAGCAGGGTGGTGGTGGGAAGGTTTGAGGTTTGTGTCGTGGTTGGGGGTGGGGGCGGAGGGGAGGAGGCGGGGGCAGTGGTAGTAGCTGGGTCGTCTGGCGTTGTAGTTGTCTCCGGGGCGGCGGTGGAAGGCCACGTGGTCAGCATGTCGGCGGTGGTCGGCGGTTCTCCCATGGTGCTGGCGACTTCCGTTGTCATGACGATGGCGGCTTTTTTGTTTAGTTTGGAGCAAGGTGAGGCAATGTGAGGCGAGATGATTGTTTAGTTCGGAGCAACGTGAGGCGAGATGGTGGAAGGCGCGAAAAGACGAGTGCGAAGAGAGAAAGAAAAGAAATAAAAGGCGGTGACGGAAGGGCAGAGTGCGTGACGTCACGGCTCCATACGTAACGTCACGACGCGTCACGAGTCGACACGTGACGTCATAAATACGTGACGCTATATGACGACAAATGAGGACACAATGAAGTGATAATACGACGAAGTGACGGATCTGTATGTGACGACAGAAGTACGTGACGTGTCGCTACGTGACCACATGACGACGTGACGGTACGTGACTAGTCCATACATGACCACAGGACCATGGGACAATACGTGACACATGTGCGATAACCAAACCTAACGTCACCAACACAGCTTGTGACAATCTCAACATGTACATGATCACCAGGTGAACGGTACCAACAAATATCGGCATGTAACGCAAGGAGACGACGTTATGATGCTACAGCGATGTAAGCATCAATTATAGATAAGTGATGGAATGCCTTATATATAGTCATTAGTGATTTTATTAGTAGTTCTATCTTCTGCAAATGCCGATATTTAATGATACTTTGTTTAGAGCGGACACCGTTTTCACCGAGCCCTTGACACACATTCAACAGTCTCCCTATGTGTTACCTAGGCTTCTCTTTTTGCGAGCCACAAAACCCTCCTCGTTGTGTTTACTGAAGCCCCGTCCATGATCTGCGGCTATACGGAGAAGGTGAGGTTATCAAACATCCACGCTAATGGCAGAAAACATAAACTGACGATGCTTCTATCGCCGGACGTCGGCCTCTGGTGCAACAGACCAAGAACTGCTATATATATAGTAATCATGGGGTAAGCGTACTTGTTGGACCCCCCACCCCCTCCTGAATCCGTTAGGGCCAGTAGACCTCCCTCGAGTGAACTAATATCTGGGTCATGGAACATTTTACTTCACTTAAACAAAAATTATTATCTCGCCTGATTCGCGGGAAGGTGCATCTGTAATTTGGACATTATGACATCAAGTGTGTGTGCATGAATCCTTAAAGTGGGGGGCACAATAAAAAAATTGACGACCTTGGGGGGGGGGGGTGACGGAGAAATCTTGCGACCGGGGAGGGGGGGAGGCACTGAAATCTTGCGACCGGGAGGGGGCCTGGACAAAATTGCGAAAGGGGTCCATTATTTGAAAAGGGGGGGCACATATATACTTCAGGGTCTGAAAGGGAGGGCACGTACCCCCTGTGCCCCCCCCCCTCCCCCCCTGACGCCCATGGTCATTCTGACGAGGATATCTCGCCCATGCTGTTGCCCTATTCCTTGAGATATAGGGACAATAAGACCTCTTTAGACTATTCCCGAGCACAACCTCACACGGGAGACGAACCAAAAACTCTTACCCTTAACCCAAAATAAAGCACCCAATGCGACATCAATTAAATGGAATCCCATAGTACGCCACTGAAATATGACATCAGTTGAAACGAAGCCAATTTCATAAGGCACTCAATATAGCATCTGTAAGACTTCTGCCCATTATAGGGCATTGAATACGGCATCAGTTAACCTGAAGCCAAATATATGGGATTCAATATGACAGTTAAACTAAAGCCCACCATAGGGCATAATATATGACACCAATTAAACTAAAGCCCATTATATGGCATTCAATATGGCATCAGTGAAGAACCCATTATATGGCATTTAATATGACATTAGCTAACCCGAAGCCGATTATAGGGGATTGGGTTTGGCATAAGTTAAGCTAAAGCTTATTATATGACATTCAATATGATATTAGCTAACCTAAAGCCCATTTTAGGGCATTCAGTATGGTATCAACTAAATTTAAGCCGATTATAGTGCATTAAAGATGATATCAGTTAAACTGAAGGCATGATAAGGCATTCAATATTAAGTTAAACATCTTTCATTTAAGGAGGTTCCCCGGAAATGGGTTTGCCATCATTAGGCATTTAATATGGCATCAGTTAAACTAAAACCCATCATAGGGCATTCAATATGGCATCAGTTAAACTAAAACCCATCATAGGGCATTCAATATGGCATCAGTTAAACTAAAACCCATCATAGGGCATTCAATATGGCATCAGTTAAACTAAAACCCATCATAGGGCATTCAATATGGCATCAGTTAAACTAAAACCCATCATAGGGCATTCAATATGGCAACAATGATACGTTAAAACCACGATAAGACAACCAGCGACGAGGCTCTTGCCTGTGGACGGGAGTGATGGGGGGGGGGGGAGGGGGCATTACCTTTCTTGCAGATGTACCTATAGGGCGTGGTGCAGTCCTTGTCCCTGAAGACGCTGTCCTCCGCCAGGCGGACACAGTCCCCGGAGCTGTCCGGCTCCCCCGTGGCCCAGCGCCGGTACATGGAGGGGTTGCCGTCCATCCAGGTCCACAGCCCCCCGGTCAGGGTCAGGCCGCTCCAGTAGTGCGCCCCCGTCTTGTCGTAGCTGGAAGGTCAAGGTCAGCTAGGTCAGCCTATTCCCCACGTGGCTGAAGGGGATGTAGCTCCCCTCCCCGGTACCCTGTCTATTGTGACGTCACACAGGAGGATAAAATGGCGGCCGCATTGGCAGTTGTGTCTGTGCTCCCCCCCCCCCCCCCCCCCACCCCGGTACCCTGTCTATTGTGACGTCACACAGGAGGATAATATGGCGGCCCCATTGGGAGTTGTCTGCCCCCTCCGGTACCCTGTCTCTTGTGACGTCACACAAGAGGATAACATGGCGGCCCCATTGGGAATTGTCTCCCCCCTCCGGTGCCCTGTCTATTGTGACGTCACACAGGAGGATAATATGGCGGCCCCATTGGGAGTTGTCTGCCCCCTCCGGTACCCTGTCTCTTGTGACGTCACAAAAGAGGATAACATGGCGGCCCCATTGGGAATTGTCTCCCCCCTCCGGTACCTTGTCTATTGTGACGTCACACAGGAGGATAAAAAGGCGGCCCCATTGGACCGTCATTACGTGGGGCAGAGGTGATGGGCGGAGCGAACGACCTCTGTTGGGAGAGCGTACCGCGCCCTGTCTATTGTTATGTCACGGCACATGACTATATGGCGGCGTCTCTGTGGCGTGAAATACAATAAGCTGTCTATTGTGAATAATTTTCCATCGTTTTCCTACATATGTCCTACGGCCTGATATCGTTCTTTTGCATGGCCACATGGTGGACTTGATGAAGGTGTGTTCAGCCTTGTTCAATCCCGTGGATGACTCACCTGATGGACTTGATGAAGGTGTGTTCAGCCTTGTTTAATCCTGTGGATGACTCACCTGGTGGACTTGATGAAGGTGTGTTCAGCCTTGTTTAATCCTGTGGATGACTCACCAAGTGGACTTGATGAAGGTGTGTTCAGCCTTGTTAAATCCTGTGGATGACTCACCTGGTGGACTTGATGAAGGTGTTGTTTAATCCTGTGGATGACTCACCAGATGGACTTGATGAAGGTGTGTTCAGCCTTGTTTAATCCTGTGGATGACTCACCAAGTGGACTTGATGAAGGTGTGTTCAGCCTTGTTTAATCCTGCGGATGACTCACCTGATAGACTTAATGAATGTATGTTAAGCCTTGTTTAATCCTGTGGATGACTCACCTGGTGGACTTGATGAAGGTATGTTAAGCCTTGTTTAATCCTGTGGATGACTCACCTGGTGGACTTGATGAAGGTGTTGTTTAATCCTGTGGATGACTCACCTGATGGACTTGATGAAGGTATGTTATGCCTTGTTTAATCCTGTGGATGACTCACCTGGTGGACTTGATGAAGGTGTTGTTTAATCCTGTGGATGACTCACCTGGTGGACTTGATGAAGGTATGTTAAGCCTTGTTTAATCCTGTGGATGACTCACCTGATAGACTTAATGAAGGTATGTTAAGCCTTGTTTAATCCTGTGGATGACTCACCTGGTGGACTTGATGAAGGTATGTTAAGCCTTGTTTAATCCTGTGGATGACTCACCTGATAGACTTAATGAAGGTATGTTAAGCCTTGTTTAATCCTGTGGATGACTCACCTGATGGACTTGATGAAGGTGTGTTCAGCCTTGTTTAATCCTGTGGATGACTCACCTGATGGACTTGATGAGGGTGTTGTTTAATCCTGTGGATGACTCACCAGATGGACTTGATGAAGGTGTTGTTTAATCCTGCGGATGACTCACCTGATGGACTTGATGAAGGTGTTGTTTAATCCTGTGGATGACTCACCTGATGGACTTGATGAAGGTGTTGTTTAATCCTGTGGATGACTCACCAGATGGACTTGATGAAGGTGTTGTTTAATCCTGTGGATGACTCACCAGATGGATTTGATGAAGGTGTTGTTTAATCCTGTGGATGACTCACCAGATGGACTTGATGAAGGTGTTGTTTAATCCTGCGGATGACTCACCTGATGGACTTGATGAAGGTGTTGTTTAATCCTGTGGATGACTCACCAGATGGACTTGATGAAGGTGTTGTTTAATCCTGTGGATGACTCACCAGATGGACTTGATGAAGGTGTTGTTTAATCCTGTGGATGACTCACCAGATGGACTTGATAAAGGTGTTATTTAATCCTGCGGATGACTCACCTGATGGACTTGATGAAGGTGTGCTCGGCGGTGTCGGTAATGCTGACGAGCGTGCCTCCCAGGCCTGTGCATGCCAGTACCGCTGTGGAGAATGGCATGCTGAACAGGGACGTCAGATAGCAGTTAGCGTTGTACTCATCCCATCCCGAGTCGCAGACATCTACAAAACAAAGCGGTTGCCAGCATCGTTTATCTGCCTCAGATATAGCTCGCCCGATGCTGTAATATGTGTTGATGGTTTTGTTGTTCTGTTGTTTCAGCGATGGAGCTTGCGTGTGAGGTCTGAAGTGCAAATAAGATATATTCCATCCTATCCCTCGTGGTAATGGAGAGTCCCGGAGTCCCACTAAGTCCCCTCATGGCCGGCTTCAACGCACATGGCTACATTGACCGTTGCGCCATTTACATTGACATTGGGTCAATTTGTGGTCCATGATCGTCCTGTATATAAAAAAATCTTAGTTTACGTTGAAATCGTATTTTGGAGTCAATTAAAAATGTACGATCAATTAAGACACATGCAGTCAATTAACATCAGGTTATAGTATCAGACAAAGGATCAGAAACACATCAGCTTCTACTATCAGGCAAAGAACCAGAAGCACATCAGGTTATACTATCAGACAAAGGACCGCAAACCATCAGGTTCTACTATCAGACAATGGACCATCAGGTTATCTATCAGGCAATGCACCATCAGGTTATCTATCAGGCAATGGACCATCAGGTTATCTATCAGGCAATGGACCATCAGGTTATACTATCAGACAATGGACCATCAGGTTATCTATCAGGCAATGGACCATCAGGTTATCTATCAGGCAATGGACCATCAGGTTATCTATCAGGCAATGGACCATCAGGTTATCTATCAGGCAATGGACCATCAGGTTCTACTATCAGACAATGGACCATCAGGTTATCTATCAGGCAATGGACCATCAGGATATCTATCAGGCAATGGACCATCAGGTTATCTATCAGACAATGGACCATCAGGTTATCTATCAGACAATGGACCATCAGGTTATCTATCAGGCAATGGACCATCAGGTTATCTATCAGGCAATGGACCATCAGGTTATCTATCAGGCAATGGACCATCAGGTTCTACTATCAGACAATGGACATTCAGGTTATCTATCAGGCAATGGACCATCAGGTTATCTATCAGGCAATGGACCATCAGGTTATCCATCAGACAATGGACCATCAGGTTATCTATCAGACAATGGACCATCAGGTTATCTATCAGACAATGGACCATCAGGTCATCTGTCAAGCAATGGACCATCAGTTTATCTGTCGGGTTTTCACTAACTGATGCTTCTGCGTTTCCTGCGTCGGGCGCTGGCGCCGTCTACCGGCAGGGGGTTGGCTTCGAGTGAAGACTTCTTGACGGGACTCATGTTGCAGACGGTGACCGCCGGGAAAAACAATTCGTTTTTGTGCTCCAGCTTGATGTTCACGTCGACGTTGTAGCTAAAGTAGGTGATGGTGATGGCCGTCAAGTTGTAGATGAGCAAGCTGCAGGTGATGAAGGTCATGGTGCCCCAGAAGGCCTTCTTGACGGGACCTGTGAGTAAGATGTGGGCGATTTATACATTATGAAAAAGTTTGAGAACGGGAACTTAGTTGCAGGATAATGCAATGCTAGGACGATCCATGATGGGCCTCCATGCCTACCCTTGGCGTGGGCGATGTGGGGGATGTAATAGTGATGAGGACAATATGCTGGCGGGGCCTCCATACCTACCCTTGGCGTGGGTGATGTGGGGGATGTAATAGTGATGAGGACAATATGCTGGCGGTGCCTCCATACCTACCCTTGGCGTGGGCGATGTGGGGGATGTAATAGTGATGAGGACAATATGTTGGCGGTGCCTCCATACCTACCCTTGGCGTGGGCGATGTGGGGGATGTAATAGTGATGAGGACAATATGCTGGCGGGGCCTCCATACCTACCCTTGGCGTGGGCGATGTGGGGGATGTAATAGTGATGAGGACAATATACTGGCGGGGCCTCCATACCTACCCTTGGCGTGGGCGATGTGGGGGATGTAATAGTGATGAGGACAATATGCTGGCGGTGCCTCCATACCTACCCTTGGCGTGGGTGATGTGGGGGATGTAATAGTGATGAGGACAATATACTGGCGGGGCCTCCATACCTACCCTTGGCGTGGGCGATGTGGGGGATGTGATAGTGATGAGGACAATATACTGGCGGGGCCTCCATACCTACCCTTGGCGTGGACAATGTGGGGGATGTAATAGTGATGAGGACAATATACTGGCGGGGCCTCCATACCTACCCTTGGCGTGGGCGATGTGGGGGAAGTAATAGTGATGAGGACAATATATTGGCGGGGCCTCCATACCTACCCTTGGCGTGGGCGATGTGGGGGATGTAATAGTGATGAGGACAATATATTGGCGGGGCCTCCATACCTACCCTTGGCGTGGGCGATGTGGGGGATGTGATAGTGATGAGGACAATATACTGGCGGGGCCTCCATACCTACCCTTGGCGTGGACAATGTGGGAGATGTAATAGTGATGAGGACAATATACTGGCGGGGCCTCCATACCTACCCTTGGCGTGGGCGATGTGGGGGATGTAATAGTGATGAGGACAATATACTGGTGGGGCCTCCATACCTACCCTTGGCGTGGGCGATGTGGGGGATGTAATAGTGATGAGGACAATATGTTGGCGGGGCCTCCATATCTACCCTTGGCGTGGGCGATGTGGGGGATGTAATAGTGATGAGGACAATATGCTGGCGGGGCCTCCATACCTACCCTTGGCGTGGGCGATGTGGGGGATGTGATAGTGATGAGGACAATATACTGGCGGGGCCTCCATACCTACCCTTGGCGTGGGCGATGTGGGGGATGTAATAGTGATGAGGACAATATACTGGCGGGGCCTCCATACCTACCCTTGGCGTGGGTGATGTGGGGGATGTAATAGTGATGAGGACAATATACTGGCGGGGCCTCCATACCTACCCTTGGCGTGGGCGATGTGGGGGATGTGATAGTGATGAGGACAATATACTGGCGGGGCCTCCATACCTACCCTTGGCGTGGACAATGTGGGGGATGTAATAGTGATGAGGACAATATACTGGCGGGGCCTCCATACCTACCCTTGGCGTGGGCGATGTGGGGGATGTAATAGTGATGAGGACAATATACTGGCGGGGCCTCCATACCTACCCTTGGCGTGGGCGATGTGGGGGATGTAATAGTGATGAGGACAATATGTTGGCGGGGCCTCCATATCTACCCTTGGCGTGGGCGATGTGGGGGATGTAATAGTGATGAGGACAATATACTGGCGGGGCCTCCATACCTACCCTTGGCGTGGGCGATGTGGGGGATGTAATAGTGATGAGGACAATATACTGGCGGGGCCTCCATACCTACCCTTGGCGTGGGCGATGTGGGGGATGTGATAGTGATGAGGACAATATACTGGCGGGGCCTCCATACCTACCCTTGGCGTGGACAATGTGGGGGATGTAATAGTGATGAGGACAATATACTGGCGGGGCCTCCATACCTACCCTTGGCGTGGGTGATGTGGGGTATACCGTGGGCGGTCGTGGCTTCCTTCAGCCCCGCCCAGATGTCAGACCGCTGGACCTGTTGTACCGGAAGGTCCTGGCTCTCCGACGACATCAGGAACTGGTATTTGTTGCCCGCCATCGAGCCCTCGCCTCTCTTGTCCGCCTCGCCGCGACCCTCCATCTCGGTGCCGCCCTCTAGTTGCGCCGGTCCCTGGTCTATGGAAGCTCTGGCCCGTGTTCCCCGCCTACCGTGGCGCCGAGCTACGGGCAAGAGAAGAACTAGGTGTCAGTCCAAACATGGTACGGCAGCCAGAGAACCCTTTCGCACAACTGTTCATTTAATATCCTTTAACAAACCTATTGTATCTATTTTATTAGCTTATAAAATGTTGCTAAACGGGGAAATCTTTTTGAATAGACCTAGCACCTCCGTTTGATGTATGTTTGAAACCGGGTCCACCAAAGAAGAGTCGTCTTGTCTACAAAACATTATTATATGATTATAAATATAATTATAACATAATTATAAATATGTAATATTTACATCACGCACGATCTTACAATTTGGTCTAGTATACTTGGCATATACATGGTATACGTTTTGCGTTATACGGCATGTGGCGCACAATGCGTGCTAAACAGACATAACTCATTAACCCTATGATGCCTGGAATGGAATGTTGGTGTTTTAGGCCACTTTTGTGCACATACAGGCTAAATTGGGCCAAGGAACCTCCCGAGACGATGAAGGATGAAGGAATGAAACATGCCCCAGATTAGGTGCCCGAGCCCGGATTCGAACCCAGGACCTATTGATCTGCGGTCTAGTGCGCTAACCACTACACCAGGGAGGCCTCATATGATGCCTGGTGTCTGGAGTCAATTACGCCACCAAAGCGGTGTTTACAGCGTCGTCATCAGAAAACCATCCCTGGAGACAACCGGTGGGGTCGATACCGTCACAGCGGGGGGTCCTAGACACTCAGCCACCCAGACAGGATGTCTTCTCCCGTCCCCGCCCCCCGCCCCCTCCCCGCCGCCTCCCAGCTCCCTCACAATGACACCCATATCCTCCGATTACGTCGCGTTGACTCGTTCGATACGGTTCTGTATCAGCATCAAGTAGAGGCCTAAAACTCTTTGTCTTCAGTCGTTATGCCTTGAGGAATGGATCATTTGGCGGTTTTTGCCAACTTTGTGTACACATGACGCACAGAGACGGAAGTTCGTCCGATAATAAATTGAGTGTTTTTTGAAATGTTGTCCCTTGGGGAAGGTCTCGGGTGTGATGATCGAACCCCCGGTGTGGCCATTACAGAGCTGTATGGTGGGGAAGTGAGGGAGTGCGCTGAGCCACATCGGTTTAAGTCCCTGATCACACTTGTCTAGCAAACAACCCGAAACATTCGTTTTTGAACCGCTTTGGTCGCTATACTCCAAAGTTAATTATTATCAATTCTCAAAACTCAATATATGCTGCATATCGTTTCAGGTGTTATGCCCCCACCCATTTATAGTTCAATGGATGCAACATATGATAAAAACAGTTTAATCGCTTAATAATTCGAATTAATTGGTGAAAATAAGGGATTTAAATCGATGACACCAGGAGGTTAATTGACACAAATGAGGGGAATCAGCCTGATTCAGCCTGTGATTTTTCTAAAGCTGTTTTGGTCTGTCACCAAATATTGAATCAAAGGCGATATATATATCCATTCCGAATACGGAATGTGTAATCCTTAAACGTTCGAACTGCATTGTGCGCATTCGTCTTCACACAGCCATCTGCCTTCTATGGCCAGCGAATTAGGCAACAACGATACAATCGTACAATTGATTATCTACATATAAACACATTTATGCGCTTTTTCAACACATAAGCATATTTTGACATACAGTTCTTAGATTGCGAACCTTGGATGGAACGCAACACATCCCGCAAGATCGCGAATGAAAGGTTGCAAGCACTGACTGATCTCTGCAATGTGCAAGTGGTGCCCAGGGGTTCAGTAACAAACAGCCATGTGTTAGGAAGGTGAAAAGCGGTAGTAACCAGCGCCTCTCCGGCCTCCAGGGGAGCCGGAAAGGGGTATTCTGCTCTACACAGACCTAACGCAGGATCTGGCCGCTGGTTGGTCAATGTTTGACCGCCCAACCGATTTGTTCCCCCAACTGAATATGCACGATATTCCTAATAACCTGCCGGATGCTGCAGCGCGCGGGGCTAACCAGGGGAAAGAAAGCCTGTTCACTAATACACGATCCATCGACGCGATATGACCACATGTGGTTACAGCGACCTGAATATACAACCAACCATGGACGCTCTTTGTAAATTGCAAGGCGGGAGTTCACACTTTGACTTTATCATTAAATCTTTTTCTCCCCGCGATATCGAATTTAACAGTGTTTGGTTTTTTTAATTAAACCTCAACCAATGTTGACTTTTCAGTTGATTTTAACTTCAAACGTACCGGTATGTCCTTCAACCCGATCTCAACTTTTAAAAGTATGTCCTTCAAACCGATCTAAACTATTAAAGTATGCCCTTAAAACCGATCTTAAATTTTAAAGTAACTTTCAAATTATGTCCTTCAAACTGATAACTTACATATTATGTCCTTCACACCGATCTTGACCTTCAAAGTATGACCTTCGAACGAATATTAATTTTTAAAGTATGTCCTTCAAACCGATCTCAAGTTGAAAACGGCAGACAAATTCATGTATTGGATCGTAATAGTTGCGAGCGCTCGGCTAGAACGGTATCTCGTTTCGTTGACAAACCGTTTTCGTTGCACCACAGAACGTGATGGATATAATTAATGAAAACCGATAAAGAAGTTGCATGTCGGGCGTTTTCCCGCCAAAACTAATGAGGGCAAAATGCAAATAAGAATCAGTCCTTGAATCATCCAAAATTTCTTTTGTCAATATTCCATGCATGCCAGACTGCCAAATAGGCTCACTTCCCCTTGCCCGTGATATCAATTAACCACAGGTTTTCAACTTAGTGGTAAACGTCATCAGTTTCTGCGCTTCGCGATGCTTTGTTATAAGTAGCAGTGCCGCGACCGAGACTCGCGGTATCCCTGGATAGACACGTTTTGTTTGTTAGATTTCTGAATTCATAGAATGAAACAATCGAGTTTTCTGCAAATTGTGATAAATCTGTCGCCTGGGCTGAGATTTAGCGGGAAAAGCTCGACGAGCAGCTTTAATTCTTTTAGTGGACGCGACGCGGTGCAGGAACTCCGCTGGTAGTGACAGTGACTATCCGGGTAAGTTCGTTCGCCATTGTGAAATCTAACACTCGGTGACCTCAGCGACCTCTCGGCACCGACATGCAAACACGCTACCTTTATATTTATCATGCTTACAAGATGATGGACACCGGCATTGCCATTTAAATTAGTTTACACTGTGTACAATTGGCCTAAGGCCTTCTATGTACCAATAAACTTACTTATTAAAGCAATATATTCTGTATTTTTTGTATTACCAACCTCTTCCCCATGTCAAATAAGTATATTCTGTCTTGAATCTAAATCATAAAAGCCTCTGGGCTATCCGGAGAGAAGCAATTTGGTCACCGGAGCAGAAGTTGGTAGCCGGCTTTATATCCCTGCGTGCCTTTTTGCTGTTCGGTATTTTGTGTGTGATGTCGACCGCGGCTCGCGCGCGATGTAAATAAACCGCGCAGTTTTATGTTGATATTGTTGTTTTACAGACTCTCAGAGATATAAACATATATGCATCATAATTTTGAGATACGTTTAGTCTTGATTCTAAAATGGAAAAAATCAAAAATGACGCATGTAAGTATATTGCTTTAAAAGGTGATCACGTGACGTGAGGGGAATAACACTGGCTTGGCCCACGGAGACTCCACAGATAACATAGTCACGTAATGAACACCGGTAGTAAATCCGACGTTGTTCAATGCTATCGGGTACAGTAGGGGCAGGACGAACCACCTTCATATCAAAATAAGGGGGAGAACTTATGGAGAGAAGCTAGCCAAAGACGTACTTCAACAGTGTTCGTTTAGAGCAGCTTGTCAACATTTTGTTTTGATTAAATCTTTGTCTCGAAATGGTGGAATGGTTTCGTGATTGAGAAATAAAATATTTCCCTTAATGACCTTCAACCTTACGCCGAAGGTCAAAGGCCTACCTTCCTACGTACATAGTTAATTATGGCGTTCCGGCTGTGGCTTACGTATTACCCTGCATTATACGGTCCCTCTATTATACGGTCCCTCTATTA
Organism: Arenicola marina; assembly: GCA_964019135.1. Lineage (NCBI taxonomy): Eukaryota > Metazoa > Annelida > Polychaeta > Arenicolidae > Arenicola > Arenicola marina. The sequence continues at coordinate 20,698,441 of OZ025252.1, read as the reverse complement.
TACGATCCCTCTATTATACGGTCCCTCTATTATACGACTCCCTCCGTTATCCGGTCTTTTCTCTGTGCACGGAACACGTTTACATGTTAAAGCCCGACTCCCTGGCTAACGCGACTTACGACCGACATTTCGGCTCGTTATGCGACCGGCACACGATTTAATCCCTTCGTTAACTCGCTGCGTGGCGGCGCGGCGTGGCAGTCGACCCGATTGGCTCTGAACAAACAACGCATTGCGCTAGTATGACTGGTTGTTAATGAACAGACGTCTAAGAGTGCATCATTGTTATTCTCACCTTTTGTGTACATGCAGACAATCGCTGACAGACGCAATGAAAATGCTGATCTTAGGATCAGATTGTCGATGCAAGTTAACGGCACCGAGCTGGAGAAACCATAATCAGCATATATAAGCTTAGCAACGTTGTTAGACTGCATGCTGATGCTCATGGATAGGGAAAGAGAAGCCAGATCTGAATCAAAAACTCCGCAACTTAGGCACATATTGTACGACGAGGTTAAGACTGACGTTTGACTGCTTTAGCGCTTTAGCTATTACATTGCTCTTGTCATTGGACCTAGGCTGAGCTGATTTCTCCGCTTTCATTGGGTGGCTCTATAGTTTTCAGCGACGCCACAATATAAAAAAATCAGTGCTGAGTGGATAGTCAACTGAAGTTAACCCGGAGACGGTTGTTGATTGGTGTTCGCGATACTTGGGCGAAAACTGCCTATCTCGGGGCATCCCTCTATTATACGACTCTCTCCGTTATGCGGTCTTTTTGGGCTGGCACAACAGAAGTCGTATAACGCAGGGACCACTGTATAGTATTACAGGCTAAAAGTGTCCTGTTTATCCCCAATCAAATCAAATCTATTGTTACTGGTATTGACGTTTACAGAAAAACTTCCATTGTGTTATCGATTAGCTCATAATTTAAATCTGATTCTTCGTGCCCCCTGGAGCGCGCCACCCGCCGTGAGCACCCATTATTAAGGTCTCGTTATACAATATACAGGTCTCGTTCTATGGTCCACGTGCATTACCACGTGACTGCGAGACTTTGTTGCCGCTGACGTTAGTGAGAAGCAATTAAGGGGGGCGGTGGGGGGGGGGGGGGCAGACTCCTTCACAGCTCTCCTAACCGGGACAGCATTACGACCAAACAGTAACAAAAAACCGCGTAACATGGAAATCCATTGGAAGTAATATATGCCGATAGAGAGCTGGAGGGAGTAGAGGCGGGCAGTCGTTAACTGACGGAACAGAAAACAATGGAATAATGATAGCATCCGTAGCCAGCTTAAAAAAAAACCTACACACGTGCGACTTCCGCTCCAGTATTAAATTCAGTTATTACAGCCCATCAACGCTGGTGAATTATATCAAGACCCATAATCAGCCTACAGCTATCTAACAGTGTCTAAAGACTTTTTTTTTATATTTATTTCCCAAATGGTACATGAGTGACAAGTCATTTTATAGTATGTTTTACACACAGTAATCTTACATACATTATATAATCACCTGCTTGACAGAGCAAACTCTCGGGGTTTCCATTTTCTCTCCACTTTTGCTGTTAATCTTGGCGATAGATGTTTTTCAAGCTCGTATGTGAATTTAATACAGGCGATGGCTCCAGAGAAACTTGGCATGGTATCGCGATATTTACATCGGTATATATATCTTTTGACAATTATCATTATATGATTGACCAAGACAGAGGGAGTCACACTTTGACCTCCCAGTAAAACGGATTTTTTAGACAAGTTTAATCGTACACATTCCGTACTGCGGGTTAACCATCTATCTATTGCGATCCACAGCGATCTCGCACTCTCGCAGTCATAAAATAAATGTTCTAGTGTTTCGCATGACATTTTACAAAAAGTACACAGATCTGTTTCACTAAGTTTACACATAAATAAGAATTTATTGGTGGGTAATATTCTATGCAAAATTTTAAATTGAAAACTTCTACTTCTCTCATTTGTAGTTGTATTATAAGATAGGGTGTACATACTTGTCCATTCTTCTGCATCAATTGTAGTGCTGAGCTGCTCTGACCATTTCGTTTCATTATTTCTATGGTAGCTCAGCGACTCAGCAAAAATTCTATAAACCCTTTTACAAAGTAGTGGAGACTCATACAATATTTTCATACAAACACTTGTAACTTTTGGCATATGCGGGTCCCATTCTTTGATATTGCCTCTCCATTCGCGTGGAATACAATGAAGTGTCTAAACACTGATTATTATATCAAGGCCCATAATCAGCCTACATCTATTTAACAGTGTCTAAACACTGGTGCATTATATCAACACCCATAATCAGCATACAGCTATCTAACAGTGTCTAAACACTGGTGCATTATATCAAGGCCCATAATCAGCATACAGCTATCTAACAGTGTCTAAAGACTGATTATTATATCAAGGCCCATAATCAGCCTACATCTATTGAACAGTGTCTAAACACTGATTATTATATCAAGGCCCATAATCAGCCTACATCTATTTAACAGTGTCTAAACACTGGTGCATTATATCAACACCCATAATCAGCATACAGCTATCTAACAGTGTCTAAACACTGGTGCATTATATCAAGGCCCATAATCAGCATACAGCTATCTAACAGTGTCTGAACACTGTTGTATTATATCAAGGCCCATAATCAGCCTACAGCTATCTAACAGTGTTTAAACACTGGTGCATTATATCAAGGCCCAAAATCAGCCTACAGCTATCTAACAGTGTTTAAACACTGGTGCATTATATCAACACCCATAATCAGCCTACAGCTATCTAACAGTGTCTAAATACTGGTGCATTATATCAACACCCATAATCAGCCTACAGCTTTCTAACAGTGTCTACACACTGGTGCATTATATCAAGGCCCATAATCAGCCTACAGCTATCTAACAGTGTCTAAATACTGGTGCATTATATCAACACCCATAATCAGCCTACAGCTATCTAACAGTGTCTAAATACTGGTGCATTATATCAACACGCATAATCAGCCTACAGCTATCTAATAGTGTCTAAATACTGGTGCATTATATCAACACCCATAATCAGCCTACAGCTATCTAACAGTGTCTAAATAATGGTGCATTATATCAACACCAATAATCAGCCTACAGCTATCTAACAGTGTCTAAACACTGATGTATTATATCAAGGCCCATAATCAGCCTACATCTATCTAACAGTGTCTAAACACTGATTATTATATCAACGCCCATAATCAGCCTACAGCTGTCTAACAGTGTTTAAACACTGGTGCATTATATCAAGGCCCATAATCAGCATACAGCTATCTAACAGTGTCTAAACACTGATTATTATATCAACGCCCATAATCAGCCTACAGCTATCTAACAGTGTTTAAACACTGGTGCATTATATCAAAGGCCCATAATCAGCCTACAGCTATCTAACAGTGTCTGAACACTGGTGCATTATATCAAGGCCCATAATCAGCCTACAGCTATCTAACAGTGTCTGAACACTGGTGCATTATATCAAGGCCCATAATCAGCATACAGCTATCTAACAGTGTCTAAACACTGGTGCATTATATCAACACCCATAATCAGCCTACAGCTATCTAACAGTGTCTAAACACTGAGAGAAACTGCTGAATAAATACGGACTAAATGACATCTGGTTAAATCAAGAAAACGATGACGAACGAAGTATTCTCCATGTTTTCAATGAGAGGGTTCAATATAAAATGAAAGACGAATGGTTAACGGACTCACGAAATCAGAGCCGATTAAGCATATATTGCACATTTAAGGATGAACTGACACCTGAACTGTACATATACCATGTTAGCATCACAAGACTACGAAAGGCACTTTCACGGTTCAGATGTTCTGCACATAAGCTCGCCATCGAGTTAGGTCGCAGAGATGGCACGCTACTAGAAAACCGTCTATGTACTTATTGCGCGGAAATAGATACCACAATTATTGAAGATGAGTACCATGTCCTATTATGCTGCCCTAAGTTCACTGACATTCGCCAAGAATATATTGAATATGTATACTGGAATCCGCCAAGTTTTGAAAACTTTAGAATTTTAATGTCAACGAAAGAAATCTCTGTCATACGGAAACTAGCAATGTTTGTATATATCGTTGAAAATCAGATCCGGTTCAACACCACTGATTGTTAATGTTCCTGCACAAAATGTTATATGCACATATGTTTGTCATTTGGGCCTGAAGGCCTTGAAGACGAAATAAACAACAACAACAACACTGGTGTATATTTAAAGCGGGTGTCCAACCTAATTTAATCGCGATCTGCACCACAAGTTTACATCTTAAAATTAATTTGGCGAGTGTTAACGCTTCGTTTCGGCCAACTGAGAAGGAGAACAAAATTGAGCCAACCCGCCCCTATCAATGTCGAGCAGCGCGCTATTTTGCAGGAGCAAGTGACGTATATTATGACCCTTCATAATAGAACTGAAAGTCATCTCGCAGAGGGAACTCTTCACAGTGGAGGTACCCTTCAGGGGAAACGAGTGAAACGAGATATCAGGGCCGCGATTTACGGAAGAATTGCGGCAGCTCCAAGCCGCGAAGTGGACAATAATCTTAGTGCGTTATGGAAAAATAGCATCCAAACATATTAGTATATCTCTCGCAACGATTGTCTCCGTAAAAAAAACCCGAATGGGGTTAGAATCGCAGCTATTTATATTTGCGATGATCACGCGCCCTTGTTTTGCCCACACAAAAGGCGTCATATCCGGTTTGAATATAATTAGAGTATCGCCTCCTGAAAAGGGCTGCCACCTGATTTAGCAGCAAAATCGAGGCTGGCTCACTTCTTAATTTTATTGTGAGCTACAGACAGGACGGACAATTCTGTAATTTGGAGGATAGACACTTGTGTATTATATCAATCGGTAAAGCAGCGTTAGAAGCCAGGCTGGCGGTTTCCTTTAAACGCCCATAATCAGCTTACAACTATCTAACAGCGCCTAAACACCGATGTATAACATCAACGCCTTTAGTCAACATACACTATCGTCAAGGAAACCATCGAAATCGTGTACGTGAATATCTGCCTCTCAATTAATAAAGCTGGATGAAAATATACTGAAAACCGTAATATAAGCACTGTGTTCCACACCTGGGCTCGAAAGTATAAAAGCGCCAGGGCGAAAAAAACGGCCCCAAACCCGTAAATTGCCCCGATTTCGCGCTGATTTAGGGCACTTTAAAAAGCAGGTTTTGTTTCAGGGCCAAAACAGGGCGGAATTAGAGCGTATTTAGGGCCATTTATCTAAACTGACCATTTGGGGCGAAGAAGCCGAGCAGAGCAGAACTGGGGCGAAATCGGGGCGAAAATCAGGGGCAATTTACCGGTTTGGGGCCGTTTTTATCGCCCTGCGGCTTTATACTTACAGCCAGGGCAGGAAAATGGCCCTGGCTGGGGCATTTTTTTCACCCTGAAATCGCCCCGTTTTGGTCTCGTTATACATCCGGGCCCTGGTCATTGTGGTTATGTCACGAATCGATTGTTATAAACGTCTGCACTTCGCCTTGTACGCCAATCCATACTTCACAAACAAGGCTTGCAACAGGACGTTCACACACCATCACGTAAGGGTCATTTGGCCGTGAGAAAGCCCAAGCCAAGGATGGAGTGGAGGGGGGGGGGGCAGTTAAGAGGAAACTAGTTAACCGTATCCCTCCGACGTTGTGGTACCCCCCGCATAGGTACAGAGAGGTAAAGCGGGGTAGGACTATGGGAGCAGGGAACCAGTCTAATGGAGTGAGTACATGGCCCATTTCCTTCCCGTTGTCCCTGTAAGCCGGCGCTCATATCTTACCGTCACAATGGGGAACCCACCCCAGGCATGAACGGAACCACGTGGCCGAGGCCGCGTAAAACCCCTCAATATCGCCCATATAGGCGGAAGGTTAGCGATAAAAACCCGCACTGCGTCAAAGATTGACGGCATAGTGCGACACTGGCGTAGTACAAACAAATTTCATTTTAGGAAAAGCGATATGACTTCCTTCTATAACTTAGAGCCATATGACAGCCACCGTTAACACTAAAGTCCATATTATTATATACATCTAATACCGCCACCGTTAACAATAAAGTAAATGTCAGTCTTCATACCAAATTATCTGTAATTATTAGGTATACCTTTTATTTGTGAATGTGGCCGTCCCGTCGTCATATGGTGGACAATTCAGCTCGGTTTCTACTTCAACAATGCCTGTTCTATGGCCATACATAGCCATACATAGCATATGTGTAAATGCCTGGCTTTTCGATTAATAAAGTGTAGTTTCCACAAAGTGAAATGTTATGGAATCCTCAGCTCAGGCGCTGGGATATCTGGTCATTCAACTGGAGGAGGGCGGTGTGAACTGCGGATCTGGACCATAAATACATTTAGCATAATGTCATTATTTTGTAAAAAAAAAGTCCATAAAGATTGTTTATCTATTTAACAGATGCCATTTTCTCAGGTCTGGTATATGGATAGGATTAGATCGACCACTGCTGAGAGAAAGAAAGAGAGAAAGAGGGGGGCAGTGAGAGAAGAGAGAGCTAGGAGAGAGAGGGAGGTGGGGGGTACTATTAATGTTTACCCGCCGCGCATGAATACAGACAAAGCTTTTGTTTCAACCTCTTCGATTGGTCGGCTTTTTTCCGGAAAATCTAACCGGATTTCTCAGACAGGAGAGCGTTAAAAATGCATGGATGGTTCCAGCAAACCCACAATGCTGTTTACGAGTCTGGTACAAACCGAGCCTCGGTCTGTCCATCTGTTGTTATAGAGACCACCCGCCGGGCAGAGCACCATCTCTTCCTTCTGGTCGCCCTCCGCTCATGAAAATAGTGCGCGCATTCTAGAAGGTGTGACCAGTGCGCCCAGAGTAAAAGAGTAAAAGGCGGAAGGCGACGTCGTTATCGACATGCGATATTATGATAAAGACCGGAAATGGCGCTCAGCTGGTAGAAAACGGCCATAAAACGGGCACTCACGTGGCACCCGTTGACAACAAGGGACGGGGGAGTGGGGGGGGGGGGGGGTGACGTACATCGATCCGGGAAAAAGTTGATGTTAGGAGTTGTCACGCGTGAGACGCTCCTGTCTGGATTTCTCATGTCTTGATCGCATTCGTGACATTCGTGGTGCTCTGCAAAAGTCGTATATTTTATGTATGCGCTACATTAAATCAGGTAATTATAGTTATATAGCCTGGAGCACCATCCAGTTCACTTTAATCGACGTATTTTTCCCTCCTTTCCTCCCCCTCTTGCCGGCAAAATATTTCTTTACGCCAATCATGCTTTTTCCAAGATAGCGGATATTCGCCTAGTTATGCAGCCTATGCGCAAGCATGCAAAATACCGCAGAATGCGTTCTTTCCCACTATCCACCACTGGAACTGACCACAGCGCAGTCTAGTGGCGACGGGCCAAAACACCGGCACAAGACGTCCGCCTCTCGTTTCATCAATGCATCTCGTTAAATCAAGTGTATATCACGTTTAGAACCCCAATGGAAGTCCCACCGATGTCTGTCATCGCGCCATTCCCACAATTCCCCTGCCATTGTAAAACGCAACGCACTTCAACTTATATCATCGCTGATGATGTTATAAGTTGAAGCTATGATTTATCGGTGTCAAAGACAATCACAAAAAGCGATGGCATTTTCCTACGCGCGTTGTTGTCCTCTTGGGATACAAAGCAACGTTTCACCTGCCGCCATATTCAGCACGCCACTGAACAGTCAAGTACATAATGGGTACAGTCAAAAACGTATTTACTACCAAGAAAGGATGCAAGCGCCACGATAAAATATTGGGGGTGATTTAACAGAAAGCGACGCCCCCGCCCCCCCCCCCCCCCCCCCCGCCGACTTTATCCGGTCCCATCCGGTAGTTCGTAGCAGACCCCCCACCCCCCTCAGTGGCACTGTGTCGTCTGTTAATATGTTATTATACTGTATAAACCTCCTGTATAAACAACTTTAGTTTTAACTGGTGATTTTACTGAATACATACTAGTTCTTTTTACAGCTTGGAATTATGGGTTTCGAAAGATCCTTCACCTTTCGTACGGACCATCTAAGCACGCATATCTGCTGGTGGTCATTGGCGAAACCGAAATTGCTGTTTTGTTGGTATATAACCTGCCACGTGTCACAGGTAAAGAGTGTTCTTATTAATTAAACGACATATTGCCGTGGTGTGACGTCACCGAATAGGTAATATGGTAATGGGTGTAACAGGAGCTGTGTCATCATAATTATACATGTCACGAGCGGAGAATGGAAAAGCCGAAAACGGCAAGGAGCAACCGATAATCAGCCGTCTCCTTCATCAGTGGTGAAGGAACCATGCTTAATCTGGTATGTGAGACGTCTCCTCCGGAGGGGGATGTCCTGTAGCCTCTCACTGTCTCTCTGATAGTCTGAGAATGGATGAGGGATGATGGGGATGGAGGGGGGGAAGTTGGCGTGGTGGTCGGAGTGGATGGTGGACAGGGAGGGGAGATGGGTGGGGGGTGTTGGGGGGGGGGGGGGTGTGGGTGGCTCGTCACGGTCGCTGTTTACCCGCACGCGATTGATTACCGATGCGCTGTGTAATGGCGCCATGTCCGCGGCATTGATCAGGAAGCACGTGTACTCAGGGGCACCACAGGGAACCTACCCACGATGTGGCCAGGTGGTCCCGTGGGGGAGACGGGGGTGGGAGGGGAGGAGGAGGGGGTGTGAGGTAAAAGAGAGGGGGAGGGGTGGGGGAGGGGAGGGGAGGAGAGGAGGAGGGGAGTGGAGAGGGTGTGGAGTAAAGGAGAGGGGAATGGGGTGTGGAGGTGAGGGGGATGGAGAGGAGGAGTCCAGGGAGGGGGAGGGGGAGTGGATGGGAGGAGGAGGAACGGGGAAGAGTGACGGGGAGGAGGATAGGGAAGAGAAGGAGGAGGGGAGTGGAGGGAAGGGGGGGAGTGGAGGGGAAGAGGGGAAGGCGAGGAGTGGGAGGGGGAGGGGATCGGGAGCGGGAGGGGGGGGGGAGAGGAGGAGGTAGCACTTATCGCTATAATCATAAACCCCACGTAGCTCACACACTAACAGTGGGTTTTCCTCTAAGCGTCGCCGGCTCGTTGTTATAGTGCTCATGGTCTAGAAATAATATGTAATATAACTTTAACTTAATAACTTTTAGTGACGGGCAGGAGAAGAAAGAAGAGGAGGAGGGAGAGTGGAGGGGAGGAGGAGGGGAGTGGAGGGGAGGAACGGATGCCGAGAAGATGGAGGGGGAGGGGGAGTGGCAGGGAGGAGGAAGAGGGAAGGGGAGGAGAGGGAAGAGGAGGAGGAGGGGAGTGGAGGGGAGGAGGAGGGGAGTGGAGGGGAGGAGAAGGGGAGTGGAGGGGAGGAACGGATGCCGAGAAGATGGAGGGGGAGGGGGAGTGGCAGGGAGGAGGAAGAGGGAAGGGGAGGAGGGGGAAGAGGAGGAGGAGGGGAGTGGAGGAGAGGATAAGAGGGCGAGGACAGGAAAGGTGAGGGGGAGTGGCAGGGAGGAGGGGGAGTGGAAGGAAGGGGAGGGGGAGGGGGAGGAGAGGGAAGGGGAGGGGAGGGGGAGTAGAGGGGGTGGCAGCACTTCAGCCGTATGCATAAACCCCACGTAGCTTGCGCACGAAAAGTGTGTTTTCGTCTGAGCGTCGCCAGCTCGTTGTTATGGTGCTGATGGTCAAGAAATCATATGCAATATAACTTTAAATCCACCTATTGAGTGAATACTTATCTATTATAGCTTCCATAGCTTCGATAGCTTCCACTTGACAAATCTTCCACTTGGCGCTAAGTCTATTGGCGTAGCCTAAGTGTGGTTCATGAATACCGCCCCAGAAGGTAAATAAAGCTTTGTAGGCGAATCGGAAGGGCAGACTGCATCAGAAAGCTGCCGAAGGTAGGACACAGCGACACTGACCAATATTACGAGTGATGCAAACATTTCAGACACGACCCGACGAAGCATATTAACGAAAGAACTAGGAAACATACCAATGAAAGACTAAGTGAAGCGAAATATACCAAAGACAAGAAACAACAGAAAACAACAAGACCCAACGGAGCAACGACACAAGCCAAAGACACATATTAAAGAGAGAACCAGCAAACTTACTGAATACACCAAACGTACAAGGACGTTACCGAAACAGAGTCTACAGTGACCCAACGAGAGGAAGCTTACCTAATACAGTACTAATTGAGTACTCGTCGATGGTGGTTAGTAAGGAGTGCACGGGTCCCCGGTATACCTATTTACCCACTACTGTCCCCGAAGGTACTAAATAGATCACATTGCCGTTGATAATGCTCTCTATCAAAAGGTTGTTCGCTGTAGAATTGTTAGTGAAGACGCTCTTAACACGTCAGATCACCTACCCGTAGTTTTAGACCTTGACTGTCATATTCCAAGGTACGAAACGAATACGAGAACAGTCGTGAACTGGGATGCTGCTGATATCTCTTTGTATCGCCAGACTTTGGATCATTATCTTCAGTCAATTAACGATACATCTGCCTGTGATGTCAATGAGTATTGTAATTCCATTCAAAGTGCAATTCAAAGTGCTTCAGCCACCCTTCCCAAGAAAGTGTTCCATAAGCATAAGAAACCCTATTGGGATGACGATCTCCGAAAGGCTCACAAAAAGCAGTTAAAATTACGCCACACTTGGATTAATGAAGGCAAGCCAAGGGGAACACAGTATAATAGTTTCCTTTCTTATAAGAGATCAAAGAGAGCTTTTGCTAAACTTTTACGCCGAAAGCAAGAAAGCTATGATGAGCAGCAGTTATTGCAGGTCGAGAGTGAGTACGAGCTAGATAGGGGTCGTTTCTGGAGAGCTGTCAGTAAACGTAGAGGTACTGTAAAAGCCTGGCATTCAATCCAGTCGGAAGGCGTCTTATTAAGTGAGCCTAATAAGGTCAGAAGTTGCTGGGCAGGTTATTACGAACGGTTGCTAAACGAGAGTCCAGAGGAATCCCTTAATTATGACGCAAATTTCAAGGCGTTTATAGATCAAGCGGTCGCTGACTTTGTGGTTGAATGCGAAGGTAAGGAGGACCCCGCTGGAGTCCTACACACGCCGTTCCGTGTTCTTGAAATTAAGCTGGCTTGTTCATCCTTGCCAAATAAGAAAGCACCGGGGTACGATTTGATTATGTATGAACACTTGAAATCTGCCAGTGATACCTTATACGAGAAGTTAACCATATTATTTAATCAAATTGCTTCCGTTAACCAGGTCCCGGAGGCCTTTAAAACGGGGGTGCTTATCTCTCTATATAAAGGCAAGAGGAAAAACAAACACCTTCTGGACTCGTACAGGGGCATTACTCTAATGCCCACCCTGAACAAACTGTTAGAAACAGTAGTTTGGAATAGGCTTCAACCATGGCTCGAGACAATTAGGTTTCCTCACCAACTACAATTTGCCTGCAGGTCTGGTTGTAATAGTTCGTTGGCCTCCTATACGTTGCAAGATGCGATATGCTATCACACGGAGCGGTCCAGCAAAGTATATACTTGTTTCTTAGATGCCGAAAAAGCTTTTGATAAAGTGTGGTGGAACGGTCTCTTGTACAAGCTATTACAACTTGGCGTCCGAGGTAAACTTTGGCTTCTTTTTCGAAACTGGTTACTTGGAAGCAGATGCAGTGTTCTGCTCGATGGACGTTATTCTGATAAATTTGATATAAGTCGCTCTATAGAACAGGGTGGTCTCCTTTCTATGTTTTTCTATGCTGTCTTCAATAACGATATCCACGAATGGGTTGACAAAGGCGATGGTATGCAAGTCAATCAGTTGCACCTAGGTAGTGTTGCCCTTGCGGATGATTCCACCTTGGCATCACTGTTCAAACATGGCCTAGACAGAATGATTAATCGTGCTCACGAGTACAGTGTCAAATGGCGGTTTACCTTTTCGACTTCTAAGTCTAATGTCGTTGTATTTGGTGAGTGTAAAAGAAAACATATGAGGAACTGTTCGTCTCGCAAATGGTACCTGGGTGACTCCCAAATCAAGGAGGTGTCACATATTACTCACTTAGGTATAACGCTGTGTTCATATGGTTCGTCAGACAAGTTAGTTAGTAATATCTGCATAAAGGGTAAAGGGATCCTTGCTTCTTTGGCATGTGTAGGCCTCAAACCGGATGGTCTAAATCCCATATACTCAGCCCAACTTTGGGAAAAGATATGCATTCCAGCCTGCCTTTATGGATCTGAAGTGTGGCTTAGCCTCCGAGACAAGCACTTCGTGCAATTAGAAAAGTTACAAAAATATGCTGCCAAATTGATTCAGGGCTTCCACGTTAGAACCCATGATGAAATTGTACGCTCTACACTAGGTTGGTTGACGATTAAATCTCGCGTATTTAAGAATAAAATAATGTTTCTGCATAAGTTATACTCTATGCCAACATCGTGCATAGCTAAGCAATTGTTTTTGTCAAGGTTAACTGAATTTATACTATGTAAACAATTCCGCAAGGAGGGTTTTTTGCCCAACGTATGGACAATTTTAAAATGTTTTAGTCTTACGGATTTACTAATGAATTACTTCTACGGTATGGAATACCCTACCAAACAAACGTGGCGTAACACTATCACTAACAAAACGAGAACATGGAGTATATTGCAAGATTGTCGGAAAAAAATGGCACAGCATTATTTCTAAGCGTCCAACCTGCCATATATATAAATAAATTGTATCGTATTTCACAGAACCATCCCTCTTACCGACAAAACTTTCTCAATTTGGTTCGAATGCTGACAATACCAGATACAGACCTCCTTGCTTGCCCTTTTTGTTGTGAAACAGTGTGTAACATTCAGCGTCATTTTATAATTTATTGCCCAGTACTAAAGTGTACACGTTCCATAATGTAGGTGGACATACTTAGAGTAATCTCCGTACCAGAATTTACTTCATTGTTGTCATACGCAGACACTAAACTTTGTGCGTTCTTATTGGGAGCACCATCTCAACTTGTGCAAGAAAGCATCACACTGTTTGTTTCGGAACATTTCGGTCCTTTACTAAGAAATATTAGACAAATGGCATATCATCAGTAACTTAAATTTAAATTTCAATACCCTGATATGTATATATGTGATCGCTTGTTCGCTCCAGCTCAAGCTCTTGAGTCCTCATTTATTTAAGTGATCTGTTTGTATACTCCTCACTTTGATGGGAAATAAAGATCAAATCAAATCAAAACCACCAAACTAAAGGCACAGAACCACTCAGCCAAAGATACCAAAGACACACCCATCGTAACCTACTCAAGACACAACCCAACGAAACCGATAAGCAAAACCCAACTGTAATGAAACCTACAAAAAAAACCACTCAAACGAAAAATAATAAACTAAATAAGATTGATACAACAAGCAAAATTCCCGACACAAGTAGCCACGCTACCAGACACCAGACATTGTTCAATCAATGTATTGACATTCGGTCATTGTCCTCCGATGGTTACCGAAGTTATATCTATGAGTTCCAGACCATCTTTCCTCGCTCTGTGTGTCCCCCCTAACTCACTCTGTATTGCTACATCTGTGTGTCCCCCCCCCCTCATTCTGTATTGTTACATCTGTGTGTCCCCCCTCATTCTGTATTGTTACATCTGTGTGTCCCCCCCCTCATTCTGTATTGTTACATCTGTGTGTCCCCCCCCCTCACTCTGTATTGTTACATCTGTGTGTCCCCCCTTATTCTGTATTGTTACATCTGTGTGTCCCCCCTCATTCTGTATTGTTACATCTGTGTGTCCCCCCTCATTCTGTATTGTTACATCTGTGTGTCCCCCCTCATTCTGTATTGTTACATCTGTGTGTCCCCCCCCCTCATTCTGTATTGTTACATCTGTGTGCCCCCCCTCACTCTGTATTGTTACAACTGTGTGTTCCCTCTTCACTCACTCTGTATTGTTACATCTGTGTGTCCCCTCTTCACTCACTCTGTATTGTTACATCTGTGTGTCCCCTCTTCACTCACTCTGTATTGTTACATCTGTGTGTCCCCTTTTCACTCACTCTGTATTGTTACATCTGTGTGTCCCCTTTTCACTCACTCTGTATTGTTACATCTGTGTGTCCCCTTTTCACTCACTCTGTATTGTTACATCTGTGTGTTCACTCTTCACTCACTCACTTTATATTGTTACATCTGTGTGTTCCCTCTTCACTCACTCTGTATTGGTACATATGTGCATTCCCTCTTCACTCACTCTGTATTGTTACATCTGTGTGTTCACTCCTCACTAACTCACTTTATATTGTTACATCTGTGTGTTCCCTCTTCACTCACTCTGTATTGGTACATCTGTGTTCCCTCCTCATTAACTTTGTATTGTTGCATCTGTGTGTTCCTCCCTAACTCACTCTGTCTTGTTACATCTGTGTGTTCCCCCCTCAATTACTCTGTCTTGTTACATCTGTGTGTTTACTCCTAACTCACTTTATATTGTTTTATCTGTGTGTTCCCTCTTCACTCACTCTGTATTGGTACATCTGTCTTTCCTCCTCATTCACTTTGTATTGTTACATCTGTGTGTTCCTCCCTCGCTCACTCTGTCTTGTTACATCTGTGTGTTCCCTCCTCACTCACTTTATATTTTTACATCTGTGTGTTCCTCCCTCGCTCACTCTCTCTTGTTACATCTGTATGTTCCCTCCTCGCTCACTTTATATTGTTACATCTGTGCGTTCTCTCATCACTCACTAACTTTATATTGTTACATCTGTGTGTTCTCTTCTCATTCACTAACTTTATATTGTTACATCTGTGTGTTCCCTCTTCACTCACTAACTTTATATTGTTACATTTGTGTTCTCTCCCCAACCACTGTGTCTTGTTACATCTGTGTGTTCCCTCTTTACTCACTTTATATTGTTACATCTGCGTATTCTCTTTTCACTCACTAACTTTATATTGTTCCATCTGTGTTCCCTCCTCACTCACTGTATTGTTACATCTGCGCGTTCTCTCGTCAATCACTCTGTATTGTGACATCTGTCCGTTCCCCTCTCACTCACTCTGTATTGGTATATCTGTTTGTTCACTCCTCACTCACTCTGCATTGTTACATCTGCGCGTTCTCTCATCACTCACTCTGTATTGTTACATCTGCGCGTTCTCTCACCATTCTGTATTCGAATATCTGTGCGTTCCCTCCTCACTCACTCTGTATTGTTACATCTGTGCGTTCTCTCCTTACTCCTTCGCCCGTCTTCTAATGATTATGTCTGGTTTGCTGTGAATGTCGCATTGATCGTGGGCTGTCCCCATTGCGATACGAACAGCAGAAAGGATGTCTTCTACAGCTGAGACAGTGTAGGTCGGTCGCAATGGATTCGTCTCAGGGGGGTGGGGGGCAGGGGGGGGGGGGTTAATCGGGTGGGAGCGGGCCGGGGTCAGTCGCTGGGGGGCAAGGTTGGGGGAGGGGGTATCATCAATACATACGCCTATTGGATGAACTACACGAGAAGCGCGTGGACCATCAGTGAGAATAACTAGCTATTGACCAAGCTGGTACCCAAACACTACCCCTTACCCTGCCCCCCCCCCCACCCACTCGCCTCTCCTCACCCCCCCCCCCCCACTCCCCCAAGCCACCCTCTTACAGTTCTAAAAGGAGGCGACAGATCGAGATTCTTAGTAGAGCACATATACGTAGATGTAGACTAGCCCAGGACATTCGCGTACAGTGCAGCATGATGAACTGGTCTGTATAGGTACATCTGTAAAGGAATTGGGTAGGCAATCAAATATCGAGTAGGTCCCATCTTTGTCATATGTTTTTCCATGTTTTTCCATTGATTTTTTTCCGTATCTGCAACTGTGGTCCATTTCTACCCCCCCCCCCCCCTGCCCCAAACCCCCTCCCCATGGGCTTTAGGATGATAGTTTCTTGCAAATAATGGGTGAGAAGAAAAGGAGTCATATGATGTATGGTGCAAGAACAGCATAACGAACTCATTGAAATCAACTTGAAGTCAACATTGAGAAAGAATCGAACAGGGAAATGGGTGAGTCCTTCGAATCAGCATTAATTGCAATCTGAATTGGGAAAATACTTGTTTTTAAGTCATCATTTAAGTGAAATTGTTTGTAGTAATATTCGCGATTAAGGGTATGTATGATACAGTTTTTTTTGCTAGATTCTTATCATGTTCACACCATTTGAAGAGCATTATACACTGAGCTCAAAAATGAAAAAAATATATGTCACTATGCTCGCTAAAACCTTATAATGATGGGTCCCATTTTCAGTTTTCGCCATCTTTTTAACGTGTGTTTCAATAGGATTTTTGATTAGACGTGATGTTGAGAGGGCTGTGAAATAAATATAAGCATGGTGACCCTATCTCCTTTGCTCTATAAACATCTGCCTACCAAATGTATATAACTTACGGACATGTTGATCTCCTAACAGTTTGTTTTGGCCGCTAACGCATCACGTGTAATGAAAAATCACATTAAAACACGTGTTAAAAATATGGTCTCTTTATTGATTAAAAAATAAAGAGAAAATATGTCTTCAGGAAATCAATAACCTGAAAAGTGAACAGGAAACTTGCGTAGCCCTGCTTATAATGCTCATGCACAATTCAGTGGCATACGAGCTATAGGGAAGCTGTTGAATAACAAGTACACTGTTATCATTACTAAACACCTACCGCTTAGGTGACGTTTTGCAACCCGTTCGGCTACTTAATTGGCCCTTTATATGGTGAACACCTACTGTAAACCTGTGTGAAGTTGACCCTGAGTTATATTACTTTATATTATTAACTATATTGTTAACGTTCCCCAGATATTTATGTAATTAGTTTTTTTATGTCCAGTTTCGTTCGAGAGGATTTGTAAGTTATATTTGCTATATTCAACATATGCAGTCCTCGAAGCAATGTAGCTTTCCAGCTATTTTAACACTACGCCAGAGCTTCCATTTGAGCTTCAACAAGATAATAACGACTTTGTACCAATCAAAGAATAATCCTTTGTGGAAGTGGAAAAATGGTTCATCCAAAACTGTCGGATATCAAAGAACATGTCGGAAGTGAACCAATCGAATGCGTTCGGATTGATCTAAATTACGAACTTTCGAACCAGAGCATAGGAGGTGTCCCGTATGACCATTAGCTATCCTAGTCATTTAAACGGCTCATCCTTTTTACGATTCATTTTAAGTCGATTAAATGAAAATAATGTATTTAGCTCTTTATTGTATAAATATGAACAGTTAGTGTGGAGTATATAACACGGCCTGTCGCTAAAGTCGGTCTGTCAGTATGACGGATTTTGTGTGAAGAAGTGTACTTTCCTGAACAATCCGTCATGAAATTCACAATTTGAACATTACTGCCATTTTTACCTTTTATTATCTATATCTAAGTTTCAAGTATGTATCCTGTAAGTTCGTCATTTCTATGACAAAGGGAGACGTAATTCAAAACGTTGGTTAATTCACAGTATGGTTAAACGTTAAATGCACGGGACGGGTTCCCTGGAAAGAAAGGCACTTCGCCATCTACTTTGCCCTCATTGGTTGTGTACTTTTCCTGTCCATAGTGATATGTATACGAAATTAGGAACTGTGTTAATCCATTTATATTGCTGTGCATGTTTCATGGCTGTTGCAAATACATAATAAATAAGCTGGCTGCAGAGGATATTATGTTCAGATATTATGCTCAGAACGTCTTCTTCTTTCTTCCTGTGTACAGAACCACACGTAACACGTGTTCTCTCTCCCTTCCTGTGTACAGAACCACACGTAACACGTGTTCTCTCCCTTCCTGTCTACAGAACCACACGTAACACGTGTTCTCTCTCCCTTCCTGTGTACAGAACCACACGTAACACGTGTTCTCTCTCCCTTCCTGTGTACAGAACCACACGTAACACGTGTTCTCTCCCTTCCTGTATACAGAACCACACGTAACACGTGTTCTCTCTCCCTTCCTGTGTACAGAACCACACGTAACATGTGTTCTCTCCCTTCCTGTCTACAGAACCACACGTAACACGTGTTCTCTCTCCCTTCCTGTGTACAGAACCACACGTAACACGTGTTCTCTCTCCCTTCCTGTGTACAGAACCACACGTAACACGTGTTCTCTCCCTTCCTGTCTACAGAACCACACGTAACACGTGTTCCCTCTCCTTTCTGTGTACAGAGCCTCACGTAACATGTGTTCTCGCCCTTCCTGTCTACAGAACCACACGTAACAAGTGTTCTCTCCCTGCCTGTGTACAGAACCACACGTAACAAGTGTTCTCTCCCTGCCTGTCTACAGAACCACACGTAACACGTGTTCTCTCTCCTTCCTGTGTACAGAACCACACGTAACAAGTGTTCTCTCCCTGCCTGTCTACAGAACCACACGTAACACGTGTTCTCTCTCCTTCCTGTGTACAGAACCACGCGTACCATTTGTTCTCTCCCTTCCTGTCTACAGAACCACACGTATCATGTGTTCTCTCCCTTCCTGTCTACAGAACCACACGTAACACGTGTTCTCTCTCCCTCCCTGTCTACAGAACCACGCATAACACTTGTTCTCTCTCCTTTCCAGTGCACAGAACCACACATAACACGTGTTCTCTCTCCTTTTCTGTGTACAGAACCACACGTAACACGTGTTCGCTCTCCCTTCCTGTGTACAGAACCACACGTAACACGTGTTCTCTCTCCCTTCCTGTCTACAGAACCACACGTAACACGTGTTCTCTCTCCTTTCCAGTGCACAAAACCACACATAACACGTCTTCTCTCTCCCTTGCTGTGTACAGAACCACACGAAACACATGTTCTCTCCCTTCCTCTGCACAAAACCACACGTAACATGTGTTCTCTTCCTTCCTGTTTACAGAACCACACGTAACAAGTGTTCTCTCCCTGCCTGTGTACAGAACCACACGTAACATGTGTTCTCTCCCTTCCTGTGTACAGAACCACGCGTACCATTTGTTCTCTCCCTTCCTGTCTACAGAACCACACGTAACATGTGTTTTCTCCATTCCTGTCTACAGAACCACACGTAACAAGTGTTCTCTCCCTTCCTGTGTACAGAACCACACGTAACATGTGTTCTCTCTCCCTCCCTGTTACAGAACCACACATAACACTTGTTCTCTCTCCTTTCCAGTGCACAGAACCACACATAACACGTCTTCTCTCTCCCTTTCTGTGTACAGAACCACACGTAACACGTGTTCTCTCTCTTCCTGTGTACAGAACCACACGTAACACGTGTTCTCTCTCCCTCCCTGTCTACAGAACCATATATAACACGTGTTCTCTCTCCCTTCCTGTATACAGAACCACACATAACACGTGTTCTCTCCCTTCCTGTGTACAGAACCACACATAACACGTGTTCTCTCTCCCTCCGTCTACTGAACCACACGTAACACGTGTTCTCTCTCCCTTCCTTTACACGTAACATGTGTTCTCTCCCTTTCTGTCTACAGAACCACACGTAACACGTGTTCTCTCCCCTTCCTGTCTACAGAACCACACGTAACATGTGTTCTCTCCCTTCCTGTGTACAGAACCATACGTAACACGTGTTTTCTGCCTTTCTGTCTACAGAAGTCGCTCTCCATTCATGGGTTCCAAAATACACACAACCAGTTTTAACATGCAAAATGGGTGCACTAATTATAAGTAAAATCCACTGATAATGTTGCTCTATTGTTCTCTTACGACAATATTTTTCTCTAATGTAGGTTGGAGTCATAAGGACGTGGATTTTACATAAAAGATACATGAAAAGGTAGTTCACCGCCACCCCCCCCCCTCTGCTCCATTCCCCTACCCTTTCCTTTTCGGTCTTCAGTGCATAAACCCCAGTCCCAAATTGTCACGTGTCTCTGTTCTTGGATGAACTGTATGGCTTCAATGTACAGTTCCGTTAAAAGTTAAAGACTTAAAGGGTCCGATTTCTTTGCACAAATGGATTCCAAATAGATTGCTATGCTGCAAATGGTAAAAGAGGTTGATCGTTGAGACTGCTCTTACCTCTAGCACGGGGCCCCATGTACAGTGGCTCCATCTCTTTCATCCCTTTGGGTCCCAACACCCGCTGGAACTCATTGTGGTAGTCCGGGTCATTGAAAATAGCCGCCATCTTTGCCAGCAGTTTTCAATAACTATAAACAATGACAATTACAGCAGATACACGACGTTTTTTTTCGCTGGCGTCTTATTGTGTCGCTCCGTGGATGGTCATCTCAATTTTTGTCCTCAGTGCATGGATATTCCTGGTTTGTATCACGGCTGCGGCATCCTCACAAGACTCGTTTTGAGTCGGATGTCGGATGTCGCTTTATAATAATATTGCTGACGACGCAGTAATGTGTTTTGGATCCGTTCGGCGTAATAAGGCACAACTGCAGATAAAACATCTCCCGCGGACATCGGACAAAGTACTTCACCATTAGAGGGCGTCACGGTATATGGTGACGAAATCGATCGCCGTTAGAGGGCAGCACATCTCAGCGCGACCTCTCGTCGTGACCTTCAGGTGAGGACGCAATTAACGGGCTACATGGAAGCCGACTTCCATCAGAGATGAGCGGGTGAGCGCGATGTGGCAGATCTGAGTGATGGACGCACACCCTCCCCACACAGGCTAACAACCCTTTTTTTTTACTAGCAGTTTACAAATAATGCAGACATGCAACGCGTTCCCGTAAATACTCTTCTGTCAGCCATCCCGAAAAAAGTAAAAATAGTGGGATGACGCTGGCTGTTTGGTGAATAAAGCCTCTCTCCCTCTCTTGTGGTAGGCCTCCATGAGGTATCTCTCGCCACCCATTAACAGAACTCCACGGTCCGATGACCCCCCAAGTCACCCTGGCGACGGTTCGGTGACGAGTGCGCAACTGGAGGCGACCACCGTCTGTCTGTCGATACCGGCACCGACGGGGGTGGGTGGAAGGGGTGGGGGGGGGGGGGAGATGGGGGCTTGTAGCGGATTGGTGAGAGATTGATACAGGGGGAGACGAAGACTGGACGCCGCCTTCACTTCCTATGTAGGTAGATAGGCACACGTAGGGGGAACACGGAGTGCTGTGTGAGATGAGGAGATCCATATGGAACGCGAGTGGAGAAGGAGGAACTGGGATGGAGTGGTGGGGGGGGGGAGGAACTGGGATGGGGGGGGAGGTAATAGGGGTGGAGTGGGGGAGTATTTCACTTCAGTCCACACAGGGTCTCGCTCTACTGTGTGGACAGCAGGCGAAAGGGGATCCTCCGTCGAAGGGTGTCGCTAAACGGCGGGAGTGAAATGAGTGAGAAAAAAACCCCGCTAGCGCCCCCAGGCGGTAGAGACGACAACTACGCGATGTAAATTGATTAACAACGCTTTCCCCGCGGACTGGCGGCTGCCTGGGGACTGTGGAGTGGGGGGGGGGGGGGGCTGAGGGGAAGGAGACAAGTTGGTGCGAGATGCATGTCATGCGGTGTTTGCATATTTATATGTGAATAGCCTGACGTCATAGGTTGAGGTGTCGTCGTTGTTGTGGTTACGGCGTCAGGGGCGGGGGGGTGGGGGGGAGTAAAGCCAGCCAGAGACTCCCTTGGGCTTGTGGGCGGAGCGGGGCCTGGAGGGGTTGGGACGGGAATGGTGTGGGGGACAGAGGACAGAGCCGGTTTTACATGGAAAATCATAGCCACTTTCGCCAGCGAACAATGTCCGCTCAGCAGATGCCTGTTTAGAATGAAACAGTTGCCCAGGTTTACATCTACAACACAACACGGCAGTCACAATCAGCATGGGTCGGTATCAGACATGATGGTAATCATAATCAGTAATCGTAATCGATTGTAATAGATTACATTTTTCAAGCAATCGTAATCGATTACATTGGTTTTAAAGGCAATATAATCGTAATCGATTACATAGCTAATGTAATCGTAATTATGATTACTTTTGATGATTACACTCTCTGAAAAAATTCACAACCACTATGGATGATGAACTGGAAGCTTGCCGCCGGATAGAACTATATCGCGAAATTATATTTGCCTTTCCAGAAGGCATTAATTTTAAACGTATTGCGGCCTACATTACGTTACGTGCTGGCAATGTAGCAACAACAGCTATACAGTTCTCTTTAAAACAAGCATGGATGGCAAAATCTATGTTTAGAAGCTGAAATTGAGAACATATGTAGTTTATTATGCACATCCATATAGCCATTTCCTAAATATCCCTCAATAATCACACAATAAATCCTTTTCTTCGCCTGAATCCCCAAACTAATTTTGCAAAAGCGTATCCTATCCACCAATAACGCACGTAATCACCGCGGTGTTGCTTGTTTTCACACACCATCGCAACATCCGTGGATCCTATATAGTATAGTGTATAATTTGCACGATTGCATCATATTTCGCCTTCAGCGGACAATGTTCGTCTGGATAATGACACATGATGCATGTAAAGTAGCCTACGGGCCTTGATTCGAAATACGACTTGACTTGAAATCTGTAGATGAAATAAACTGACTTGTGGCTGACAGGGTCCGATGGTCCTTTCATGTCATAGCGAACCATTGTTTCAGCATAGCTCACCTATGACTCAAGCCTTCCATTGGGCGCATTTCTTTTGGCCAGGACCAGTAGGCCGCCCGGTATACTCGAGGCCTTCCGGAGCTGCCGGTCGGGCCACGCCGAATGTCAATGAAACGTTCACATCGGTCATGTCCGGTTCATTTAGGGGCCATGTTACAAGCCTAGACAGTCACTTTTCTATCAGCCGCCATCTTCTCCCGAATGTCCCGTGCTGTTTTGAACGGGGCACATCGGCATACCGAATGAGATGCGCGCGCATCTGACCCGGGTGAAAGAAGTGTGGGGCGGTGAACCGATACGTAATGTGCGTATTCGGTCCACCTTGGAGATACCCCCGGGTTACCAAATAAATGCGCCTGTTTACTACAATAAGTGTGTTCTAAGATGGAAGATGGACCGGCTTCAGTCAGCTACTTGATTTTGGAAGCGAGAGATAAAACAGATATCGCTTGAAAAGATATGTACGTTTTGCAAGCAATCGTAATCGATGACATTGGTTTTAAAGGCAATATAATGGTAATTGATTACATAGCTAATGTAATCGTAATTATTATTACTTTTGATGATTACACTCTCTGAAAAAGAGATAAAAAGAGATAGAAAAGACATTTTTGTGTTGTTACATGGGCATTGACCTTGACCTAAGCCTATCTGTGACCGACAGAGCGTAGAATACCGCAGTCGTCGCGTCGATGATTGCTTGTTTGGTCTTGGTTATAACTCACTGAACGCTCAGAGCGACCTTTCAAGGTTTCTCATCCCCCGTCGTGGTGGAACATTCCCTCTCGCACGAGACGCGCCCATCCCCTTTTTTAAAATGCTAGATCCTCCCAAGAAATCGAATCGACGCCGAAAGCCTTCATGTCACAGCCCTACGCAGCGCTATGCAAATCAACTTAACGATAGGAAAATCGAGTTAGCGGAAGCATCATTTCGAAAAGGCTTTCCTGGCAGAAAACATAAAAATGCAGCTTACCAATGTACCATTGTTGGAATCAGGAATGTACCAACATTTATGACAGTAGACTTTTTGTCGATCTAGGATCCAGTATTTCCAACCGTTTCCCTTATTTCTGATTTCTTTTCGATTTCGCCACACCCAAATTACTGTATGATCTAATAGGTATTTAAACGATGTAACGATAGGGTTCTATAACTAGAATCTCTTTCGCTAGCTGCATAATGTTCCTTCTTTTATTTTAACAACACAATGGGTAAGTTATATTTAGATTATCAATAATACCACAACTGAATACAAACAGTTATTACTGGGCTCGAAAAAATCAACACTGTAAAAGTGATATCGCCAACAATTGCCAACAGCTAATCGCGAATCTCGAAAAATTCCTGGAGACAAATCGCGGAGATCGCAAAAGGTATTTCCTCTCCACAATATAGGAGTTGTTTGAAAACGACTGATACAAGTACTTCATAATGCCTTCTATGGGAAGACCCACTCTCTGCCTTCGACTCACTCCGCTAGGGCTCCAATATATTTCTGTTGTCGCCTACGGCCTCAATGCATTTTCACCCTCGTTCGCCAGGGCGGCGCTGCGCAGATTGATAGGAAAAATGCCTCGCGCATTTCTACAAATTAGTGCTGGGACCCAGCCTAAGCCTAATAATTGTTGAAAATTTCAGCTGATTTGACCGTTTTTCAAGAATCTTGAAATTTGCCCCCGGCCGACAGCAGCGGTAAAAACGCACCTTGTGTAGCGCCACCGTGCGGGGAGCTTGGGGAAAAAGTTGGTTTCCTTTGTTTCTCGAAAAGGAGAAAAGTCAGCTCAGGTTTATATATATATCCACAATATCCCCTTGTTTTCCAAAGGCATTGGCGCAAAGGGCAAAAACATTTCTCGAGCTATGTTTATCATTATATTTGATGCATATGTTACAGTTCTGCTCACTCCGCATGTTGATATTTACAATTCAATGCAGACTGTATAAGTAACATTAAGTGATTGAATGGACACCACAACCGCCGAAATAACATAACTGATGGCCAGAGAAAATTGAGAATTTCGGACGTTGGGTTTCACCAATGGGGGAGTATCGGAATTTCCTTTTCGGTGCCGAGTTCCGTAGAAACCGCATGGAGCTATGCGGTATACGGAATTCGGCAATGATTTGAAAATAAGCAAACCTCCCCCATTAAGTGACATACTGTGATAACATTGATTATAGACATGGCGGGTTTACACATTAAATATTCAAACCATATTACGCTCCCTCTCATTTAGCCCAACAGTAATTGTGTGTATTTGGTACATTCATGAACAACTTTCATACATTTTCTCATTTCACTTTAGAAACCAAGCTGTCCGCAAATGCCTTAATGATTGGTTGGTTGGTTATTCAGGACGCTTTAACCACTTTTGGTCATATCGTGTCAATGGGTGAAGGAAGGGAGAGTGGAGCCATGTCCCCAGGGGGTAACCCCCTACTCATTGCGAAGAAGGACATGGAGTCTTTATCCTGCGACCACACGGATATATGGCCACAGCGGGGCTCGAACGAACGATCCACGTGCCGATAGGCTCTCAAGTGGCCAGAGCGCTCAAGACGAGCGCTCTAAGCTACTGAGCTATCGAGGCGGCCTCCATCCCTTAATGAAGGCCCAAGATGCGAAAAATTATCAATGAATAGTCTGAATGAGCTGGGGAGGAAGTCAGTGATGTATGCAGATGGAATCTGACATGAAACCATTCACTTAGAGTGAGGAATGAGCATAGCCCCCACAACAACATCCACACCAACAAGAGATGTTGTATATTACCGTTGACACAAAATATAACCCAGCTAAAAGTTAACTTGTACATGAGTAGCCACGTCACCAGGAACACATTGGCGTCACCAGAGACACGGCGACTTCACCAGGGACAGGGTGACGTCAACAGAGACACAGTGACGTCACCACGGACACAGTGACGTAACCAGGCTTGTCTGATTCCCATTGCTAGATCTGATTATCTGAATTATCTTTTCTAAAGGGGGCCGGTTTCTAACCTAGCCAGCGTATAGTTAATTTGGATCGGCGTAGCGACGTCACCAGAGGTACCTACAAAAACGTCACCAGGGACACAGTAACGTCACCAGGGACACAGTAAACGTCACCAGGGACACAGTGATGTCACCAGGGACACGGTGACGTCAACAGAGACACAGTGACGTCACCACGCACACAGTGACGTAACCAGGCTTGTCTGACCCACATTGCTAGATCTGATTATCTGAATTATCTTTTCTAAAGGGGGCCGGTTTCTAACCTAGCCAGCGTATAGTTAATTTGAATCGGCATGGCGACGTCACCAGAGGTACCTACAAAAATATCACCAGGGACACAGTAACGTCACCAGGGACACAGTAACGTCACTCGGGACACAGTGACGTCACCCGGGACACAGTGACGTCACCATAGTTGCTTGACCTTCTTTGCTAAATATTGAATTGACAGCCTTTTCCAATGGGTGCTGGTTTCTGAAGAAACAGATCTGGAACCTCGTTGGCGGCAGACACTCGTCAGTAGCTTTCACCCCCCTTTAATTCTTAAGGGAAATCAATAGCTTTTATGCTAAAAGTCTCCAAGCGATTCGAAACCGCCTTTTCTTTTAAAGAGGGTGGGGGTGGGGGGGGGGGCTGGCTAGTACCTACCAAGTGCTATGGGGGGGGGGGGGTGCGGTACGGGAGAAAGGGGCTCATAGTACATATATCGCTGCAAGGAAAAGTGGTCGGAACTACCCGGATGTTCATAGCGTGGCCAATGAAAGGCAAGTGTCACGGTGGGTTCGACATGTTCGTACTGTGAACGTCGGAGTGGTACCCGCCAGAAAAGAGGGCGAAAGTACGGGTGGGGGGGGGGAGGTAGGGAAGGATGGAGGGCACACCGCTCATTGAGGGCGCCTGTCACCTACCCCCGCCCCCCCCCCCCCTTCCTCCCCCGCCCCACCGTCATCCAATCATCCCTCACCTCAGTTATCGCTGCCACGGCTGGAAACCTCGGCCTGCCTCAGCCGACGAGAGGGACAGTCCAAACATTGTGTTATTCAACCGGCACCGGCCAAAAAAAAATAGCTTCTGACAGTCACAGGATGACATCAGTCGACGCCACAACGTCAATCGTTACCGGTGTGAATATCCCAATGTCACCACCTCAGACTCGCACCCACCGCCCTTCGCGACTCTCACTCGCACCCCCCCCCCCCATCTCCCACCCCGGACGTCATCATGTCCCAATGTCATCAGTCCGAATTTTTATGTTTGACTGTCATCCCATCGTACAACCCCCCTCCCCACCCCCCACTTCACCCAGCCCCATTCCCTCCACCCCCGCTTGCGTCTCAATTCACCCCCACAACCCATTCATAGCACCCCTCCTTCCCCAATCCTGATACCCCTTTGCTTTCTGCCCCCCCCCCCATCCACATCGACCCTGAAATCCGGCTACCTACCCACCTATGCATTGGCCAGCCAGAAACCGTCGCTCGCAGTCCCTTTCCACCCCCCCCCCACCCCCCCCCCCACCCCGCCGGATCAGTGATGAGAGGGAATCACTCCAGTTGCTGTTTGCCCAAGTCGTTCTTCATCCGCCGCTTCCCGTCGGCCAATAATTACTCGACCACCCCCCCACCCCCAACCACCCCCTCTCCCACAGACGGTTACCTTGGACACCGGCGGAAACAGACATCATCAGCGACTGGCTGCACGTGGCTCTGCCTTTGTCGCGACCCCTACCAGCGTGGTTTAGACTTCACGACACAACTAATAAAGAGAGAGAGAGAAAAGGATTGTTTTCTACATCCCGCCCTCCCCGCTCGCCGTGATACCTCGACCCGACGGTTAGCCATTCACTCATCGACAGACCCCCTACCCCTCTACCCCATG